>KZ112735.1:0-33245 GCA_002120305.1 Hypoxylon sp. CO27-5 | reverse complement strand
CCCCCCCCCCCCCCCCCTTTTTCTTTTTTTTTTCCCTTCCAAATTTGGAACAGGGATGGCCGGCGAAAGAAACTTTCTATCCAACTAACCCTTTTTCCCTCTCCATCATCTGCAGATAGCATATTCCACGATTCCCACACGGGGATCCTTTTTGCAAGCTTCAAATATGTTGGATACGACTATGTCGGTGACATGGAGCGTATGCGCGAAAACAAAAAAATTAGAGAGTGGTGGGCTATGACGGATAGTTTCCAGGAGGTAGACGATCCTAAATCTGACCATGGCAAGGGATATGTAGGAACTGACTGGTGCTTCTATTACAGAGCCTGGTACCTGGCGCTAAGGACAGCGAGTCTGGAAATCCGCCATGGTGGAAGGAACTTGAGGAGGTATTCTATTTGGAATAGACGGAAATTCGAAGGCTTCGACGAAGCCCCCAATGTCACCGTTAAGATGTACAACGGCTATATCTAGTCTGTTAGGTATTCTACTCGTTCAGCTCCGAGGCCCTCTTAAACAGGGGGATCGATCACATGCGCGGTAATGATGTTGCAAAGTGTGATAGCAGATGCCATAGCCTCTTCGTCATCAGTAGCAAATTCGAAGCAGACCGAATATTATTTCCAATGTTTAAACAATCCACCAAAGATCTCAGAACCACCGCCACCACCACGACCTCCATGCCGTCTCGCTTCACTTCGAACCCAGTCTTCCAAGTAAGACCGATCCGCCAGCTTCCTTCCGGTTATCTTAGTGCAGACCTGAGCCTCTCCGGCATCGAAGCTAAGCAACGTCGGTATAGAAGTGATATTGTACTCCGTACCAAGCCCACTACTCATGATATCAGGGGCATCAAATTGGACTTCACAGTAACCGACGCCCCCCTCGGCCTCGCCCACTCCGGACTCAACGATGGATTTGATAAGCGGGGCCGCGGCATGGCACGTAGCACACCACGAAGCGGTCCATAGGGTTATGAGAGGCGTCCGAGAAGACGACGACACTAGTTGGTATGTATGGAAATCATCGGGCCGACGGACTCTAACAAGTAGCGTCAGTTCTGGGACAAAGGGTTATCATACCATGATGATGACGATGGTTATGGTATCAAAGGAGTGGCCGCTCGGTAGAAAGCAAGTCGCTTTTACTTACGAAGCATAAATCTGATTGGCGATGCTACGACGCTGGGATATAGAAAAAGTTCGGGCCGCCGGAGACCAGTCGAGGCCTCTCGGCACTAGCAACGAAGCTCTGCTAACGATCTTAAGCCCCATGATGATTAACCGAGCCTCTTTCTGTTTGGTATAGGAAGTGTAAGGCTTATTAAACGTCGTAGACTTGGAGGCATTCGATGTGCACTACATACGTCATAACGCAAAATACACGTACCTAAGTAGGCCAAAAACCTTGGAATTATTCCACGCACGTACCTTACGTACCCACATACATTATATATGTATTTGTGCATGTCATGTTGCTTCTACCATTATGCATTATACGAATCCCAGTGGGCTTCTCCATGGGCGGTTGCATGAGGGGTTCCATATAGGATCTGAACGTATCCTACTCCATAGCATGTCAAAGGGGTCTAGACTATGTCTACATGCGATACCCAATCCTCGCCAAACTCCGACATAGCACATGAAAATATATATACATCGTTAATCATATCTGATAACGCCACCTTATATTCAATATACTCAATACGCCCCAGTAATGCTGTGGCCGTCGAAACAGATCTAGAATTTCTCCATGAAATTCTTGCGGACGGTCCACATCCGAGCCCTTTTGCCGTAGATGTACATAGGTATCGTAAACAGAAGCAGGATGAGCTGGATGACGCCAAGCCAAATGAACACCGTCTTGGAGCCATCGTGCGTAAGCCACTCCGTTACAAAGAGACTGAATACGAGCCCATGAAAAATGTTCTTGCTGAAATTTAGCGTTACTAACGCTTCCCCGGCATATTGTCTGTAGCTGTCGACGCAGAACGTGATGGAGGTCGTGGAGCCCAGTGAGCAGCCAAATGAGACGACCCCAAAGAAAACCGTTGGGACGATCCAAGGGTCGTTTTCACCAGCCGACCACCCGAATCCCATGAGTCCTATAACCGTCGTCAACGCCACCGGCGCTGCCATCACAAGTCGAAACTCAGGCTCGTAGAGACCCCCATTTCTACGCGCCATCGCTCTGACGATGATATCGCTAACCTTGCCTGCTACCGCCGTGCCTAAAACGCCACCGATAAAAGGTGATATGTAGACGAGTCCCGTGCCTAAGGCATTGAATTTATAACTACCTTCCCGGTATATGACAGCAACCGATTCCGAGATGACGATTAACCACCCAATCGAACATGCATAGACTGCGGCCGACCATAGCACCGCGGGGTAAGAGAATAGGATTAGAGGACGAATTGCCGCCTTCCACCATTTGTCTTTGTTAAGCCGGCCGTGATGCACCTTCAGCTGCTGAGCAAACGATTTTGGTGGCGCGTTCCGTAGTGCGTGCGTATAGGCTTGACCCCTAGTTATTGTGCCCAGGTTTGAAAATGACATCTTCTCACTCTCAGTATCGGAATGAACCGCGCCTGACGTTGGATGAGCTGAGTATCCTTCCTCCGCCCGGAAATACCCGTCGGACGTGTTTCTATAATATGGCGAGTTAGAATCCCGCATATCTGGTGTCGATGGGGCAAAGCGTCCTGGATTGTCCCAGTTTGACCGTGACCATGCGCTGCTGTTTGACTGTGAACGACTGACGATCGGACGGGGAATGTGAGGCAAGGGCTCCACCTTCTCCTCGGGTTCGTTGGGTACCGACTCTGCGGTAGCTCTAGACTCATCCCTGCTACCACATTGCATCGTAGAAGCTTCCCCTGTTGGCATCGCGATCGCAAGGCCATGACTGTGCCCAAAATCGTGTGTTGATTCTCCATCAGGCCCCGGCGCAAATCCCACGTGAGGTCTTTTGTGGCGAGGCTGTGATATAGGTGAAGTGAGTTCATGATAGTTCTCTACAGGCTTCCCTTCGCCCACATCTGCCATGGCCTTCTCTCCATTGGCCACCTCGCCCTCGTGTAGATGGGCTTTTGAGACTTGCCGAGCTGAGGATCTCCTGCTGAAAAGGCTGGGTCGCTTTGGATGTCGACGTGACCTTGGTATTGGAGACCTGTCCCAGAACGTCTCAGGGACAAAGAAAAATAGTAGAGTTCCGCAAAAGCCGACAACCATTGCAACGATCCTGAAGTGACTTAGTGAGCTGAAGAAAGAAATCGACATAAGCGTCCAGCAATCGCGCCTGCGTCAACTCACCAGAATACCCAACGCCATCCGAGACGCCCAATAATAGCAGCACTAACGAGAGGAACCAAATTTTTTCCACCGAGTAATAACAAAGTATACACGCCAATCCGATACGCCCTTTCGTGCAAAAAAAATATTTCGGCAATAGTAGCAGAAGGGAGACATTCCACAGGACTTATAGCGATGCCCTGAAATATCCGAGCTAATATAAGCGAGGTAAAGTTAGGTGAAAGGGCACACCAGACTGCTGATAAAATAACGAGAATTGCAGTGTAGAGATAGACGGGACGCTTCCCATATAGTATGGCCGTGGGCGAGAAGATGACACATCCAATCCCAAGACCCATCATGTATAACCCCGTCGTAAGTGAAACATCAGCAACATCAATCGCATAATCTGCTCGACTTGTTAAAGAAGGGGGGACCTAAGATCGAGTGGAAGGCGCCAATACATACCATTCGCAACGTCAGTAAAACCTGCTGCGATGATAGGCGTAGCTCCACCACCGATCATGCAGTAGAGACCTAGAGATAGCAAAGCAGAATCTCGGCGCCATGTTGGCCAGTTCAGCGGGTCGTTGCCTGAATCGTCTGGCTGAGGATCCAGGATGATCTGCCCGTCCTTGGTCTTTTTCTTGACATCCTCTTCTTTAGGTGGCGGATGCGGGGGTGCATCTTGGAAGAAGCCAGTTGGGAGGGAAGAATGGGAGGTCCTCGCTGGAGCATTCCGAAGGCCCAGCGGCTCATTTCGGCCCTGAGCAAGGAGTAGGACGGATCCTAAGCAAATGGTCAACCCAGATGTCGGGCTATTTCAGCTCGTACTGACTTACCAGGTACCTCTATGGTCTCTTTATCATTCAACATTCCCATATTCCATTTTGACCTCTCGTTGTTTCGAGACTCATCACCGTTATCACCTTTCCGCCGGAGGAATACCTTCCATAGGCCCTTAGGTACATGTTTCTCTGTTTCCGCCATCCCTTCGCAAATACTGTGGGGGAAGATGAATTTTTCCTAGCAGCGTAATTGAGACCTCTTCCAGATTGGACCAAGTGTAGTCGTACGTATAGCAATGAAAATAATAATAATAATAATAATAATAATAATAATAATAATAATATAGTTATACAATATTATAGAAAATTTAGGGATCGGGTTAATCAACCCTAGGCAATGAGAGCCGGAAGGTTCAAATAGGTCGAGTAATTAAGCTGTTTTGAAGGTAGATGGTGTGAGTGATATGGTATCTGGTGGAGACGAGTCATGCATTCGAGCTGTAGAATATGAGAGAGACTGAAATCAAGGAGAGGCCTACCTCGATGGGTAGCTTCTCTTTTAATTATGTCCACGCGATGTTGCCTGATGTAGTAATATGCAGACTCGAGTAAAGCAAGGGCGACATGAAACAAGTGACAAGACGCGAGGGAAAGCACCGGCCGGTTGCTACCCGTAGAAGAAGCGGCGAGTAGATGGAAGTGAGCCTCCAAACGAACCAGAACGTCCTCGTTATAGCAGCTACCACAGCAATGTAATTCAGAGCTAGTACCACGTGCCACAAGGGTCTATATTAAAAGTGGTCCGTCTTTGAGAAAGTATGAGCTAAGTCCATGGAGAATGAGATCAGTTTAGGGGATACAAACAAGTGGTTAGTCAGTCGGGTTCTGAGCCACGACTCAGAATTGGCTTAGCAGCAGTCTAGGTGAGTAGGCGTTTGCAAAGAGCAGTGGAACAAGACGAACTCTGGGGAAAGGGGAATAAAACCCGATGTTTTCAAATTCCAGCCAAATATGAATAGAGAGGAGGAAGTGTGGAAAACATGGGTGTTATAAGAAGAGGGAGGAGCGTCGGCTCCTGATATACGATTTCCCTCTCCACAACCAAGACGAAACGAAGACAATAGTATAATCAACACAAAGGTGGCATAGCATTCAAGGATTAGGATTCATGAGTGCATAGATATCCGCCTACCATGTAGGAATAGCGTGCTAGTGACAAAGCCCCTAGCAAGCCAATGGGGTTGTAAAATGTATCTATAAATGGAGTCTCGTCGTTAGGAGGTTGGTCAGGCGGTGATGGCACATGAGACCGACCAACCTGTCGCCATCAGCCGCCGAAGCGGAGCGGCTCTTACACCAGGGTACATATTCAAGTGGGTGGGGGAAGTACAGTATACATGGATGTAGGTACATATTTAGCATAGCTAATATCATAGTTGGTATTCAATGTTATGGCGGGTGGTGTTATGATCGAGGATAAGTTTGTTCAGGTGATCGCCGACTTTGGCCAGAGAATCGAGTATCCATAAGGCGGCTATCGTCAAAACGTATAGAGTGCGTGCATACAAGCATGTATGGTGTTGGAAAGATATGGAGAGATGAGGAATACTCTGAGCCGCTGAAAGCGGTCAGAGAGGGGAAGAAAGTCTCCATCCCCACGGTCCAGAAGAAGTCCAGGGATGGGACAGCGGGGGGTCAAACGCTAGACGGGGCTCGAGAGACCCTATCTATGCACTATGACGGCACCTTACTTCTACGCCTACCTGGGTACCGAGATGCAATCCACAAACATGTGCACATGCGCTTGCGCACCTGCCCTACTGTATGTACTAATAATGAGCTTTCCACAGTCCACGGATGCGTCAGGTACTGTATCTAGGACAGGGGACATGCTACCGTAGGCACATGCCTACGGGTAGACATGCACGGTACATTATGTACCTAGGTAGTAAGAACTACATAAATTATTGCACCTTGAAATTTTCAGGATTTTAAGCGGTCGAGGACCAATATTCGAGCTTCACAATTAATTCTTTCAATCTAGACACAACGCTTTGCTGGCCCTTTCTCAGTTCCACCATATCTAGCCATTAGGATTTACATCGTTGCATCTGTTCGAAATATTATAACTGCGCCTATCTCGTTTGGCTTCTAGGATGATGACAAAGTCCCATATGCAGATCCAACAACCAAGCGGCACACCCTCGTAATCGTACCGTCGTCACCGTTCACGCTCCCCACATCCAGATCCAGATCCAGCCAGAAACCTAGGTGGTGGCGTCGTTAGAGCCTTTACTGGATGACTCGCTGTTTGGCTAGATTCCATCTTTGTCAGTCGTCTCAGCTTTAGTGATTACCGCATCTCATGGCGTCGCGAATCCCACCCCTCTTAGATACGTATCTCCACCTACCACCTGAGACATCACTCGTCCTTCTCAGCGGGGTTCTGGGATCGACGCCGAACTGGCTTGTTCTCCGCTACCTTTGTTCCATATTGTCGAACTCATCTGTTCCCGTATCAAGGAAAGATGGCCTCGGTTTACCCAGAAACGATGGCACCAGCGTGGTCCTTATCAGTTTCCTACGAGAATATACTTTCTGGAAGGATGGTGCTGGAAAGCTTGGCATCGACCTTGACGTGCTAACCAAGAAGGGCAATTTTGTCTTCGTTGACGGTCTCACCAGCTTATTCCATGCTTCGCAGAGCCATGCCCCGGAAAGATCTCTTGAAAGGAAAGTCCTATCTGCACCAACCCTACAGCACTTGCGTAGAGAACTTGAAAGTGCCGTAACCCAGGTTCAGCATTCTACTCCGGACCAGAGGATTGTGCTAATTGCTGACCACTTGGACCTGCTATTAGCCGCCTCTGGAGAAGGTGTCTCAGGCCAGGCATTACGAGAGACACTACTCGACGTTCGCGAGGTAAGTCATTCGGGGGCCGATACCTCATATATGTCATTTCACCTCTAGTTACATCAAAGATTAATGATAGGCCCGTAATAGAAAGTGCATTCCTCCATCGTCACTGTATCTGCAGATGGACCATTGATATCGTCAAAAACGACACCCTTAGAAAAGGAGCATGCAGCATTTGTTGTATCCCTGGCCCACGATGCCCATCTTGTGGTCAGTTCAAGGATGCTGGATACTGGAACGGCAAGAGATGTGAGCGGCGTTCTAAGAGTCACTCCAGGTGGCGGGAATCACGACACCAACTCAGTGGTTGAAGAGCGGGAACTACTGTATTTTGTAGCTGTCGATGGTGGAGTACGAGTTTTTGAACGAGGCCAGTAACTGCACGTACTTAGTCGTAGCTATTTTAGTAGGTACCTAAGATATTTGGGGGGGAAGCGGGCCAGTAAGATGGCTTTCACCTGCTTCCCTGCTTCAGGTATATTCGGCAAGCAACCCATCCTTTCCTAGGAAACCGGTCACAATCAGACCAGTGTGTGGATGTCCACCGGCGAGATCTCATAGTAATTAAAGGGAATAGTTGATTTTGTCAAATCATGATGCCATTTTGTTCGGAAATGCTAGCATGACATTCCCGCCAGACTCAGAGATGTACGAGTCCGTGATGAGCCAGTCCAAATTTCAGAAACACCGTTCCCCTGCCATGTCACCACCATCACCTATCACTCCTTGGCGAACGCCTTACTTCAGAGCCGGACCTCTCGCCTCCTTGGGTGTGCCCGTCCGGAAGCCATTCTTGAATCGGCGTGATACATCGGAGAGGTATCGCATGCGGCCGGTACCGACAGTCTTTCGGCGCTTAGCCTTCTCGCTCCAGTTGTCTGCAATGATTCAAATCAGCTCCGTTCATGCCTAGAGCAGTCCAGCATATCCATGTTTTTCGGTATGGTATTCCATTCCCTTTCTTCAACAACGAGGTATCACGTACACTTTCGGGTCTTAGCAGCTGGGTACCCGCAGGCAGCGCAGGTGTGCTTCTGAATGTGGAGAGAGCGACGTCCTATTTAAATCCGGTTGTCAGTTGGGTCCTTCGCTGTCTCAGCATGCACGCGCGTCCGAGTCTATTGCGTATTATACCGCCATACACATTACCCTCCAAGGTTGGATTTTACTGACCACATCGTCGACACAGAGTGTGCGTCTTGTTGTGACGCTTTCCGAAGCTGGAAGTTCCCTTGGCTATAATTGAAGTTAGTCGGGGGTTGAGAACGAGTATGGAATTTCGAGGTGATACGCACTCATCTTGGCAACGAAACTGTGTAGTTCTTGTCAGTACGACGATTCGGTCAAGGCTGATTGAAATATATGTGTCGAAGTGATTAGTTGTACATACCTTCAATGTGTTCTGAAGAAGGAGTTTCGTAAGTTGTGTGCGTTTTGACTAAGACAGGTAATTGGTCGTTGGCTTGCGTGCCTTGTGGGAAATTTTTTGCTTTGCAAGTTTCGTGGGGAGGACAGGAAATAGATTATCCGAAAAGGAACCGACGTGGTAACTTAACCCTAAGAACAATAGTGTTCGGATAACTACATATTTACAATAAGTGGGCTATGGATCGCATAATTGCATGGTGCTGATCTGATAGCTGTCTATGTACATATGTATTTATGATATAGGCCTTTGCTTAAGTACTCATGTACCTAACGAAATGCATGTGGACATATGTACCCAACGTACCTAGCCTTACCTACTATGTATCTCCGATAAGATAAAGTGGGGAGGTTTATCAGAGCTCCTCTCCCCTCCTCAGCTGTCATGGATGCTGTCCCTGTGCCTTGCTACCCATGTGACGAAGTTCTGATTAGGGGAAGCGAGTTTGTCATTGAAACCTAAGTGAATGAATGCGAGTTGCTAAAGATGTCGCCTATCTTACCTTCAACCAACCCGCATATGTAAACGTCGCAAACAAATCTGTATTCCACATCTTTACCTCTTTCATCCCGCATTGTTTTACCTTTCAGCCACAGAAGCAGAAGCCGTAACACCCTTGGTCTGATAAACTTGAAAGTCGGTAAAACACCCGCGTCGTTGTACGTTTAATATCAGCTGGTCATCTTCTAGCCAAGATGAATCTGATCTACTCGACGGTTAACACGATCCGGGACAAGTACACCCCCGTAAGTCATACATCGACCTTTCGGAAGACAGGCCAGATCACTCCCGAAGAGTTCCTAGCTGCCGGCGACTACCTCGTCTTTAAGTTTCCAACATGGTCCTGGGCAGATGCCGACTCGGAAGCCAAACGTGTAAACTATCTACCACCCGGAAAACAGTTCTTAGTCACGCGAAATGTTCCCTGTAACCGCCGCCTGGACGAAAACTTTGCTGGTGATGCAGGCCACGAGGAAGCAGTTGTCGGTGATGGCGACGACTTCAATCCCAAAGGTCGAACGGACGATGATGGATGGCTGCGCACCGGTGGTCTGAGCAGCTCGCAACCACTCAAGGCGAAAGATGTTCGGACCGTTGACGATGCGGGCAACGTAGGAGATAGTCTGGACGATGAAGATGAAATTCCGGATATGGAGGATGACGATGATGACGAAGCCATCATTCGGGATACTGATTCCCACAAGAAGGCGGGGTGAGGGCTCATCTCCTTTTTCTCGCAGTGGCTTTTCTACGGGATACTAACATCTTATTATCACAGAGCTCGCCGCACTTATACCCTCTACATTATGTACTCCCCCTACTACCGAACGCCCCGCCTATACCTATCCGGCTATTCAGAAGGACAGCCCCTCGCGCCTCATCTTATGATGGAAGACATCGTTGGCGACTATAAGGACAAGACGGTGACTTTGGAAGACTTTCCCTTCTTCGCCAACAATGTCAAGATGGCCAGCGTGCACCCATGTAAACATGCTTCCGTCATGAAGACTCTTCTGGATCGCGCGGATGCGGCCCTGAAGATCAGGCGCGATAAGATGAAGTCAGGGAAGATAGTTGGAAATGACCCAGGGATGGAGGGCCTTGTAGACGAGATCAACAAATTAGATGTCAAAAGTGCCGAGGCGGCCGCTGAGTCAAGCAATGATGACTGGGAGGAAGTCGAGGTAGAGGACCAAGAAGTGGCTATCCGGGCCGACCAATACCTGGTCGTTTTTCTCAAGGTAGACAAAACATTTCTCATTGACGAAGTTGAGTAAAGCTAACTGGAGCCTAGTTCATGGCCAGCGTAACCCCTGGCATCGAGCACGATTTCACTATGGGTGTGTAGTCAGTCACATAATGCGGCATTCATCTAGGGTGGGTATGCCCGGTTGTTGGTATCTTCTGGTGGCGTCTGGAAATTGGATGTGGGCAACAGCGTTTAGAGCATAAGGTCGGTTTTATCTTTGTTTGCTTGCTTGTTATATCAGTGAATATCGGTAGTTGACCCGTAGACAACCCCTTGCACTACACCAATTCCGCTAACACCGGGTGAAGTTTTGAAACGGTGTCATCTATCCTAGGGTCCTCTATCCAGTAGCCTCCTTGGGATCTGACTGATACTTATATATTATACCATCAAAAGTGATTCCGAGGCTGTGCGGTGGTTACGCCTTACCCATCTGGGGGCAGGAAATTAGTACAACAATATGTATCACGTCCTTAGGTATGTACGTATGTATACGTTATAGGATGCACTGCTACATGATGTCTATAATCTTCCGCCTCGTCTGGCCAATTTGGAAAAGGAATGAGTATATATGTTGCTTGCGAGTATCAATCTGGAAGAGAGACATACCTAGATAATGTGACAGGTATCTATAAAAAAGATGATGATAAATAAACAAATAGGAAAAAAAAAGTACCACACAGAGATATTTCAAAAAGATTTTTCCTGGTCTTGGAGGGCGACGGCTTCAGATTGACCTCCTGTAGAGTCCTTCGGGTTCGTCTTCGCCATCTCCTCTTCACCAGGCATATCCGAACCTGATTGGGTAAGAGGAGGAGTTTCTCGCCAAAAATCCTTTTTCCCCGTATAAAGCCGTACCATCCATGGTGGCAATACACCACCACGCACTCGCCAAGTCCAATGGTCTTTGTCAGCTTTGTTGGGCGGGACAATTCGTCCCCGTGATAAAATCTCGACCAGCCATACGAGTGTGTTGAGCGTGATATATAAGCAAATGCCACCAATTAGCCCGTCGGCAATGCTGTAAGTGAAAGGCATTGCACAGATGGTTACAAACTGCGGCATTTCAAGTTAGCAATCACTAATTCTCGATCGCGTGGCGAATTATCTGAAGAAAGAGTATTGGGGTGGGGAGTGCCAGTATAATAGAAGAGCATGTTGGCAGCAGGTATGAATTCTACTTACAGCAGGCACGGCGTCGCCGATATATCTCCAGTTAATCTCGGTTACTGCCTGCATCATCATTGATCCGACCAAGATCAACACGCAGCCAGTGGCCCATGGCGGGATCGAAGCAAAGATAGGTGCGAAGAAGATGGAAATGAAGAAACACAAGCCTGTAGTTATCGAAGTAAGCCCAGTCCGACCTCCCTCGGAAATACCCGCACCACTCTCGATGAAAGCAGTAACAGGTGGACTTCCCAAAAGCGATCCAACAGAAATGCTAATAGCATCAACCATGTATGCAATGGTTGAACCTTCAAAATCCTCAGTTATGGGGTCGATAACGTTAGCAAACCGCGCCATCGAATACTATAACGTCAGAGTCAGCGTTTGTAAAGCGTATAGGGGTGTTCGTTTCGGAAGCTATGAAAGTTTCATGGCTTCTAGCTCGGGTCGAATTGGACAGTCTTCAGCACGAGACTCACCAAATAGGGCAAAGAAAAATGAAGAAAACTAGGAAATCCTCACCAATGTCCCCGTACAATCTAGAATGTCCACATAAAGGAATGTAATAAATGCCAGGCCGAATTGGCCCCCGTATTCAGATATGTCCCATCGTTGGACGGTAAGAGTCTTGGTGATCTTATGGAAATCCACAACCTGTTTAAAGAAGTCGAACGCGTCATCGCCGACGGCAGTGTATGGAAAATAGGTGACAGAAGTCCCTCGAGGCCACGAAACAATGCTGACTAGGAGAATTCCGGCTATTATTGCCCCCTTTACACGATACATCATCAGGAGCACAGTAAGTACACCACCACAGAAGATACCAATCCAAAGTGTTGGATTACGCATCTTGGACCCATCAGGGCAAAGTCCTGTATCAGGGTCAAGTGCGCTAGACGGGCAGCCAGCTAATTCAAGAGGGGTGGACTGGGCACCCGTTAATAGGCCAATACCCTCACTATACGTGAACCCGATTAAAGTGAGGAAGAGGCCGATACCTACGCTCGTAGCGAGCTTGATCGATCGCGGGATAGCCCGTGCGAGCCACTGACGGAGGCCGAAGAGTGCGAGGGCAAAGAAAACCCATCCTTCGACAAATATTGCGGTCAAAGCTACTGAGTATGGAACAGCGCCTGTGCCGTGATAACCGACAACGGTGTACGCGAAATACGCGTTTAGACCCATGCCAGGAGCCAAGGAAACAGGGCTATATGGAGGCCAATTAGCTAAGTCCGGCAATGTACAACACAAAAAGGGGGACTGGAAGTGCTTACAGGTTCGCAAACAAGCCCATGCAAAATGAGGACAGCGCTGAGATGGCAGCGGTAGCGGTAACGAGGTCACGCTTGACTTCAGCGGCGCACAGTAAATAATCTTGGTTTACGTCACAGACAGGATCGTCCGGTCCGCCGTTGCAAACACAGGTCCCTTTTCGCTATTATCAGCTCCTTGTGCTATATGACAACAGCACCGATCGGAGACATACCACCAGTATCAGCGACAATGCTTGAGTTGACCGCGAGAATATATGCCATCGCAAAAAAAGCTGCGACTCCGGCTCTCAGTTCGGTAAAGACTGGTGTATTAAAACATGTCGTGTCAGCATTTTATCCTTCGTTTCTAGAATATACCAAACACTACTTTCTTAACCGCGATAGCGACGAAATAAGAACGCTTAACTTACTGTCATAACGTTAGCCAATTAATATATTATAGAAATATAGTGGTTTTCTTAGAGATCAAGGTCTAAAATGCCAGAATGACATGCTTTTGTACTCACCAATATGACCCCTTTCGTTCCTTAGGCTATTCATCGGCAAAGATAATCTCGTTAGCGACCAAATTTCGTGATGCGCACCATCTGTTGAAATTCCATCAACTTACATGGCCAGATCCATCGAGCTGGAACCAGCGCCCGACAGGGCTCTTCGCAACCCTGGTGTTGATATCGTGAACCCACCCCATGTTGAAGAAACGCTCTCATCTACAGCAAACCTAACTCTTAAAGCATTTAAAACTAGTGTACGACATAACGAGGGAGTGGTTGTAAGATGTAACGTGTAGGTGTATAAGAAATATATGTGAGGTAAAGGTGTAGGAACGCATGACAAGCGAGCACTTGAAGAATAAATTTTATATTTATAAAAAAAATAAAAAATAAAAAAAAAGAGAGAGAGAGAGAAAAACAGGATCCTAGCTAGTAAGAATGTGTGAAGATGTCAATTCGTGCTGACATTGGTTAGCAGCGAGTTACAACAAATCAGATGAGATAATACCCTTCCAGACCTTATCACTCCGTCCTAGCTTCGAGCATGGGTATGATCTATGTAGATAACCTTTTATGCCTCCAACACCCGTCCAATACGGAGCTAGCTACACAATCTAGATCTTGGAGAAGAAGAAAAAAAGGGGGGGAAGCAAGGAGGAAGGGTTGCCGGGTGCGCATTCGCCAAACCAACCCTATGATAGGGGATTTGATTTAATTATTTCGAACAATTTTGTCGTTAATCGCAGATTTGTCAAATCCCTTCCTGGTCAAATTTGTCTCTCGTCTCGCCGATCGAGCCGCAGGTCTGGATAAAGAAACAATTAATTCTTAATGCAGCTAGTTGGTGGATTCTACATCAACCTAGACAAGGAGCTGCTAAACGTTGGCATGGCCGAATTTCCTACTTCGGGTAGATTTTATCAACTAAATATTGCCGCTAGATCTAACAAGGTATGAAAGCCTATCTTTACCATCCCCCCTCGTCCCCCTCTCCTTTACGAATGTCGCCTTTAAAAGTTCGGTTTATAAGGAAATAGCTGTTACCTAATAAATAGCTATTTAATAGCTGGTATACCTAAGTTTTATAAGGGCTATTATGTTAAATTAAGAAAGTTTATTAAAAATTTTCTATTATAAAAATATTAAATATTAATTATTTTAAAATTTTTAAAATATAATAATAAAATAAAAGTTATAATAAAAATTATAACTTTAATAATAATTTTATATTTTTATTTTATATAATTAATTAATATATATTAAATAATTTTAAAAGTTATTTTTTATATAAATAATTTTAATATTTTAAATATATTTATATTAATTAATTAAATATAATATATTAAATTATAATTTAATATATTTATTATAATATTATTAATTATATTATAAAATTAATTAAAATATATTTTTTTTTATATTATTTTAAAAACTAAAAAAAATATTAAAGTAAAATATTATTTTATTTTTAAAACTTTAATATTTAATATTTATATAAACTTTTATAAATATTCTTTTTTTTAAATATTATTTTAATTATATTATTAATAAATATTTATATATAATATAATATATAATATATATTATATTTTAAGCTTAAAAGGTAATAAAAAGTTAGTAATAATAATTTAAATAATTTAAGTAATTTAATAAAAATTATTTTTATATAAAATTATATATAATAATTAAAAAATTATTTTAAATATATATATAAAAATAGCTAATAATTTTTTATTATTTATAATTATAATAATAATATATATTTAAGGTTATATAAGTAAAAGAGTTATTATACGCTTTAATGAAAACTAATAAAAAAGTATAGGTTAATGCTTTAAATAAAACAAAGTTTTATTTAATTATATTAAAGAAATAAATTAGTATTAATACCTTAAAGGTAAAGCTTAAGTTATTAAATTAAAACTTAAAATTTTAATCATTCGTTCTATTATAATTGCTTTTAAGTTATATATAAAAAGTAATTATTATATTATTTAATTATAATATTAATAACTTTATTTAAAATATATTAAAATTTTTAAGCTTAAATTAAAAAATTATATATAAGATTAAAAAAAAGATAAATATAAGTAATATTTAAATTAATATTAATAAAAATAAAATTAATAATAAGTATAAATTTTTTAAATTTATTTAAATATTTATAAATTTTATTAATTATTTTATTTATTTAATTATTATAAATAAAATAATATTAAAATATTATAACTTAAGTATAAGTAAAATATAAGTTAATTAGAAAATATTAATTTAAAAAATAATAGGTATAAAAATATTAAAGATAATATATTTAAAAATAAATACTTATATTAAAAATTAGAAAATAAAATATAAGGGAATTTTAAAAAAAAGGTAAATAGAAATTAATTTTAATTTTTAAAAAAGCTTTTTATATATAAATTATAATATAAACTTTTATAATTAAAAGCTTTAATTAAAATTTATAATTAATATTTTATTATATTAAATTATATTAATAATATTTATAATAATAATATTAAATATTTATTTTACTTTTATAAATTATATTAATTATATTTATAATTTTTAGCTTTAAAATATATATAAAATAAGTTATAAGAAAAGTAATATAAGAAATTATATATTTTTTTATTTCTTTAATTTTATATTAAATTAATAAATTTATTAGATTTAAATATTATTTAATTTTTTATTGTTTCATTACAATTATTTACTAAATAATTATATTTTATAAAAAATATAATTAAAATAAATCTTTATAAAATTAATTTTATAAAAATCTTAATGATAAATTTTTATATTAACTTTCCTTTTTTTAATAAATATTAAAGATATTTTAATAATTTTATATTATTTCTTTTATTAAATTTATTAATTAATTTTATAATTATTTATTATTAAAGATTTATGTTATTAAAATATTATATTTTAATAAATCATTTATATATATTTAAAAATTTTAAAGATATTTTTATAATAAATAATATAATTATTAAATTAAATTATTTAAATAAAAATCCCTTAATTAAAAATTATAATTATATAAACATTTATAAAATTAAAATTATTAACTTAATTAAATATTATTTATAAGATATAAGTATTAAAGTTTTTATTATATTTTTTTATAAAAAAGTAAATATAGCTATAATATTTTAAATATTTATTAATAAAGGTTATAATTTTTAAATTAATAATTGTAATATTTTTATTAAAATTTATATTCTTAATATTATTTTTAAAATAGCTTGGCCTTATTTAATATTTATTAAAAAAGTTTGTTTTAAGGAATAAATCAAAGATTTTCTTTAAAAATAAGTTAAGTTCTTATTAATTTTAAGCTTAAAATTAAAGGTTTTAAGTTATATTAAACCTAATTTAAATCTATTTAAAAGTTAAGTTATTATTTAAATTAAGTATAATATCTTTTTTATAATTATAAAAATTTTATATAATAAATTAAATTTATTTTTTATATATAATGATTTAAATATTAATAATATTATTATTAATAATAGGAAAATTGTTAATATTATTAATTAAGAAATAATAGATTTTTTTAAATTAAAGTAAATGATATTAGTTTATATTATTTATTAAATTTTAGGTTATAAGTATTTTAAAGAAGTATAAATTTTTAAAAAATAAATTAATAATTTAATTTTTTAAAATAATATTTATATAGGTTTAAAAATAAATATTTAACTTTTATTATAAGGATTATATAATATATTTTTAAAGTTATATTATTATATTAATATTTTTTAATAAATAATTTAATTTTTTTTATATTTTATATTTTATAATAATTTTATTATTTAAATAAAAAAGTTTATTAATATCTTATTTTATTTTTTTAATAAATATAAATTAATTTAATAAAATAAATTAATAAAAAATAATAAGTATAAATTATTAAGGTTAATTATTTTAAATAGTTATATATATATTATAATAAAATTAACTTTTTTTTTAAAGTTAATTTAGAAATTAAATTAAGAAATAATTTTTTAATATTTACTTTTATACTTTATATTTTATAATAGTAAAAATAAAAGTAAGCATATACTTAAATTTATTAAAAAAATATAAAGCTATTAATAAACTTATTTTTTTTAAAAAAAAGTAAAAGGATTTTATAATTTAATTTATTAAATTTAATATTATTAATTATTTTTAAAAATATTAAAATATATTTAGGTAATTTTATAATAAAAAATACTTAAAATATAAAAATATATATTATAAATTTTAAATATAAAATAAATTTTTTAATAATATATTTTATATTATTTATTACTTTTAATATTTAATAATTATTTTTTATAATTACTAATGGTGTATTTTAAGTAAATATTAAATAAGTAAAAACTTTTAAAGTAGAATTATTTATTATTTTATATATTTTAATTAAAGTAATAATTTTATTTATTTCTTTAAATATTTATTTTATTAAAAATATATATATATTTTATTTTTACTTTTTATTAAAAGCTATTATTATTTATAGATTTATTATATATTATATTAAATTTAATAATATAATAACTTTTATATTTTTATTTAAAATAATATATTTTATTTATATAATTTTAAAGTTTAATATTTATATATTATTAAATATTTTAATATTATTCCTTAAATATTATAATATTATAATATATATTAAATTAGATATTTTTATTTATTTATTAAAAATAATAATATTAATAAATTTTTTAAAAAGTTTATATTTAAGGTAATATATATCCCTTTTTATATTAAATAAAAATCTTATCTTTTAAAAGGTTTTCTTATATATAATTTTAAATAAAGAAATAATAGGCTTTAAATTAACTTAAATTAATAAAAATTATTATATAAAATAATTATTAAAATATTCTTAAAATTTTTATTATAATTGTTTTAAGCTTTTTTTAACCTTTTATATATATTATAAAACCTTTTCTTAAATATTATGTTATATTTATTAATAATTAAAATATTTATATTTTATTAAATTAATTTTTTTCCGTATAATATTTTGCCTTTAAAAATTTAATATAAATTAATTATATAATAAATAATTATATTATTTATATTAGTATTAATATTATCTAATATAGTTATAATTTAAATTTTCTTTTATATATTTTTACTTTTTAATACTTAAATAAGTATTTTAATAATAATATTTTTCCTAATATTTCCTTTATTATTAAGATAATAAAATAGTTAATTATTTTTACATATAAATTACTTAATTTATTAGTTTAAGTTAAATTGACTTTATTTAAATAATAAAGTATAATATTTAAAAAGATAAATTGCTTTTTATTAAGTTATTTATATTTTAAAAAAATTAAACTTATTTTTATTTAAGTTTTATTTAAATAATATTATTAAATATAAATTTAAAATAAATATATAAGATTTCTTTAATAAATTTTAATTTAAAATAAGATTTTTATTTAACTTAATTATATTTTTATTATTATAATTAAAAATTATAACATTAATATTACTTTTATATATTAATAAAATATTATTTAATTTATTTATTATTTAATATGATTTATTTAAATTAAGTTTTTCTAAATTTATTTTTAAATTATAATGTATTTTAAAATATTAATATAAATTTGTTTATTTATAATATTAGATTTAAAAGGTTAAATGTTTTAAGTAATATTATAAATGATAAATAATAAAGTAAATAATAATAATATATAGCTAATATTATTTATCTTTTAATAAATAAAATATATTATAACTTAATATATAATTATATATGTTAATAATAAATAATTCTTATTTAAAGAAAATATGTTTTAATATTTTTATTATAAAACTTTATATAATCTTATTTTAATCTTTAATATTAATAAAAAAGAATAATTTTAATATTAATTTAAAAAGGTAAGTAATAATTAATATTAAATATTAATATATAAAAGATTTAATTTTAATTATATAATTTATTATATAAAAAAGTAAAAATAAAGTTTAAGCTTTTATAAAAATAAGTATAAAATCATAATTATAATATAAAGTTATTATTAAAATAGGATTTTAATGTATATAATGTATAAATGTTTATTTAATATATAAGATATTATTATTATTAATATAAGTAAATTTTATTAAGTTTTAAGGAAAGTTAAAATAATAAATCTTTTTATAAAGATTCTTTTTAATTTTTTTAATATTAGTATATTTGTAATATATAATTAAATACTCATAAAATTAAGTTATTATAGCGATAAATTAGGCTTTAGTTTTTTATTTTTATTTTAATTTATTAAGGTTTTATTGTAATGATTTAAGTGATTTTAATTGTTATAAAATGCGATATTTTTCTTTTAATATAATAGGATTAAAATCTTTTTTAAAGTATTTATTAATATAAGTTAAAAATTCTATAATTTTTTTAATATCCTTTTTTAATAAAATATTAATTAGGAAGTTTTTAATTCTAATATTATTATAATATTAAAGAAATTTATAAAAATAAAAAATATTATGCTTATTAGTTTTAATAATATTAAAGTATTAATTAATAAAATTTAATATATTATTTTTAATCTTATTTTTAATAATCTTTTTTAAAAAGGATATAAAGTAGATATAAATTTATATTATAATTATAATTAGGTTTTAATTAATTTTTTTATTTAAATATAATAATATTAAAATAATTAAGATTAAAGTTTTTATTAAATTTATTAATAATATTAATAATTATAAAACTTATAATTTATTTAAATATAAATTAAAGATAAAATATTATTTAAATTAATAGTAAATTATATTAAAGGTATGTTATATTTAATAATAAAATTTTACATTTAATTTTATTATTTAATCTTTTTTTTATTTAATAAAGATTATTATTTTTTATATATAATAATTTCCTTAAAAAGATTTTTTATATAATAATTATTAATTAATTTATTATTTTTTAACTTATTATTAATTTGTAATAATTTTTCCGAAATAATTAATTAATAAATGTTATAAAGTTAATAAAAGGATAATTTCTTTATTTTAATAAAGTTAATTTTGTTATTATTATTTTTAATAATTTAATTAAAAATTTAAAAAGGAAAAACTAAATATATAATTATTAATATATTATATTATTATAACTTAATTAATATTTAATTGTAATAATATATAAATAATTATTTAAAAAACTTATAAAAATATATTATTTTATATTAAAATGTTTTCCCTTATATTCTTTTAATTTGTTACTTTATATATTATTAATGCTTATAAAATTACCTTTATTATAAGGCAAAAGTGTAATAAAAATTAAAACAAAATAATAAAAGTTTTTAATATTTAAAAATTAATTACTTAAAGCTTATAGGTAAAGGAGTTATTGTACGCTTTAATGTAAACTAATAAAAAAGTATAGGTTAATGCCTTAGACAAAACGAAGTCTTGTTTAACTATATTAAAGAGATAGATTAGTATTAATACTTTAAAAGTAAAGCTTAGGTTATTAGATTAGAACTTAGAATCTTAATCATTCGTTCTATTATAATTGCTCTTAAAGCTATTTAAATATATAATTAATTATTTTTTTCCTCTTTAATTATAATAAGTTTTTTTTCCTAATTTTAATTTAAAGTTAAATTTAATATAAAAAGATTAATAAATGAAATTAACCTTTTATATATTATTAGCTTAATCATTATTTTAAGGGAAAAAGCTTAAAAATATTATTATATATATTTTAAATTTATAATTAAGGCTTATTTTAATATTATTATATGGTTAAAAATTAACTTTAAGTTTCTTTTAAGTATAATAAGTTTTATTTCCTTTATAATATTTAACTAATTTTATTTATTAAAATTATTTATATTATTATTTATATTATTATTATTAATATTATTAATATTTATATTATTAATAATAATATAATCTTTTTTATTATAAATAAAGCTTTAAAAATTATCTAATTTATAAAATAACTTATTTTCTTATTATATATTATTAAAAATAAAACTTTTAATCTTTTTTAAAAAGATATATATTATTTGCTTTATTAATTTTTCTTTAATATTAAATATATATATGGTATTTTTTAAAATTTAAGGTAGTAATATTTCATTTTTATTATTTTAAATTTATTAAAATTAATTATTTCATAAAATATAAAAATATAAATGGTTATTTTCTTTTAATTATATTAATATCCTTTTTATAATGGATTTTTTTAAGTTAAGATATAATATAAGATTTTATTCCTTTAATTTTTAAAAATTATATTATATTATATATAAGTTATTAAAAATATCTTTTATCTTATATAATAATACCTTAATTATAAAGAAAATATTATTAGTGAAAATTATAATATATTCTTTTATTTCTTAATATATAAAACCTATAGGTTAATTTATTTTAAAATTTAAGGAAAATTTTATAATTAATTTAAAAGCAAAATTAAGTGTTAAAACTTTTTCTTTTAAAAGATATAATCCTTTTATAATAAGTAAATAAAAATAAATATATAAAACTTATATTATTAATAAATAGTAATTTTATAGTAATAATAATTTTTAAATTATAGTTAAATATTATTTATAAACTAGAATTATCTTTAATAATTAAAAAAAAAATAACTTATATAATTAAATTAATAAAGAGTTATATTATAACAAGTTAAAAATGGTATTTTTAAACTTTTTAAAAAAATAATAGGGAAAATCTTTTTATAATAATAGTTATAAATTAGCTAATAAATACTAAATAAAATAAATATAATATTAATTTAAAGGTAATTTTATATTACTTTAAATATTATTTTAAAAATTAGAAATATAATTTGTTTTATAATAATTTAAAATTAATTAAAAAGATTTATATTTAATAAAAAAAGATTACTTAGCTTTAAAATTATAATTAAAAATATTTATAACATTAGCAAATTATTATTTTAAAATTATATTATTAATTATACTTTAATTATAGTTATTATCACTTTTATTATTTTTATTAATAAATATTTATATATTAAAAAAATAGTTTTTATTTTATTTAAAATAATTTAAAATATTACCATTAATTATTAGTATAAAATATAAGAAAGTATATTTATTAAAAACTATATTATATAAAAAGCTTAAAACTTTAGGAATAAAATAATAACTTATTAAAAGACTTATATAAAAATATTATCTTATTATTATATTTTAAAATATTTTTATTTTAACTTTCTTTTAATCTTTAACTTTTATAATCTTTTATAATTTTATAATATTAATTATAGCTTTAACTATAATATATAATATATATAATAATATAATTAATATAATTAATTATAAAATATAAAATAAATATTATTAAAATTTAAAAATAATAATATTAATAAATATTATAAATATAATATAAAAGTTTTATTAATAATATATATTATTATTAAACATATATAAAATATTATTTTAATCTTTAATTTAAAATAAACTGAAGACTAAAAATATAATATATGATAGAAAATTTAATAAAAAATATAAATAATATTAATAATATTATTTTTAAAAAGATTATATATATTTTTTAAATATTTATATAAAATATTAATTCTTTATTAAATTAAATATTAAAATCTTTATAATGGCATTTTAATAAATTAAAAAGAATTAATTTAATAGGAGATAAATTTATATTTATATAAATTTAAATAAAATTATAATTATTAATTAATATTAATTACTTTATTTTTTAATATTTTTATTATAATAATATTTTTTATAATTAAGTTATTATTATTAAGTAATTAAGTTAATTAGGGACTTTTTTAACTTAAATAACCTAACTTAAGTAAAAAAGTATTAACATTTTAATTATATTAAATAACATTAAAAATAAGAGCGCTATGCGCTTATATTATCGCTTAAATGCTTATATAAAGCATTATTTAAAAGATAGTGATAAAAGATATATGTACTTTCTTTAAAATATATATAAACTAATAGCACGTTTTAAAGGATAATAATAATAAAAATAAAAATAAAAATAAAAAAAGTAATAATATAATTAAAATATTATTTAATAAATTAATAGGAATAATAAAAGAAGAAAATAAAAGCGAAGTAAAAGAAATATAGGAAAAAATCTTAAAAATAGCTTATAAGCTTATAAATAGCAATGTGGTGGGAAAGTAATAATATATCAAATTAGGAAATTTAGAAAAAATAAAAAAGCTAATTATAATAATAAAAGTTAATTTAATTTAAATAATAATAAATAAATAAATAAATATATTATTAATAATTTAAAGATAAATTAATATTATCCTAATTATATAAATTTAGGTAAATATAATCACTAAGAATTTTAACTAATAAATTTTAATAATAGCTATTTTTATAAGAAAATTTAAAGAATTAATGATTAAAAAGATTTAGTTAAATAAAGAATTAATTAAAAAAAGTATTAAAGAAATAATAATAATAATAAATAGGTTAATTAGAAGTGAGAAAGTTATAGTTATAAGGAAGCTATAAAGTAAAAATATAATACTTATATTTAAATCTAATATTATTATATATAAGGAAAAATAAAAATAAATATAATAAACTTTTAAAATATAAGTAATAAGTATAAGATGGTTATTTATAATAATAGCTAAAAATCTTAAAATAAATAAGCTATAAAATATACACATAACATTTATAAAGTTTTTTAAAGAAATTAAAATATATAATATAACTATAATAAAGGAAATTAAACCAATATATTATAAAAACTTTAAAGTAAAATATATTACTTTTATTTTATAAGTTAATAATTTAACTATAACCTAATAATTATATGTTAATAAGTTAATTTAAAAAGTAAAAATCTTTTAATATAAGCTTTTTTTTAAAAAAGTTAAAGCCAAATAATACTTTAAGTGTTATAAATTTAAATATATAATTAAATATTATAAAGAATAAGCTAAATACAATATATATTTAAGATTAACTTATAAAAAAGATAATTATAATTATTAAAAAACGCTTTAATATTATAACTATAGTAGGAAATATATAATATAAAATATTAAATATAAAGTAATTTAAAAAGCTAAAAGAAAAGTTAAAAAAGCTTATATATATAAACCTTACTAATTTAAGGAAAGAGATATAATTAATATAATACCTATTATAAAATAATTTATATTCTAAAAGCTATAATTTTTAAGAAAGAAATGGGAATATATTATATTTAACCTAAAGATAAATAATTCTAATAAAACATAATTAAATATCTTATAAAGAAAAAGGTTACATAGGCTAAGGAATAAGGCTTAAATAATAGATAAATTATTTTTAATATATATTCTTTGAAAGCTTACTAATTATCATTATAAATTAAAAAGTAAATTTAAAATTAGTTATAAAAAAACTATAAAATATAAAAGATTTTTATAATTTTAAAAATATATAATAAATGAAATTAAAATAATATATTAAAATATAATAAATATAAAGGTAATTATATTATAAGCACTAAAACGTTAATATAATAGTAAATTGATAATAATTTAAAAACCCTATTTTATTAATAATATATCTTATTATTTTTAAGTAAAAAACTATTATATAATATAAAAAGAAATGGGAAAAATAATCTTATATATAAATAAAATAATTAATAAAAATAATTAATAAAATAAGGTAGGATATAACTAGATAATAATTAACTTATAAACTATTGAAAAAAACTTATAATTTAATTAATATATATTAAGCTATAAAGTATTATAAAATAAAACTTAATTCTTATATTATTAAATAAAAAAATATAAGATAAAATATAATAATAAATAATTTTAACATATATTATCCATTATAGGATAATGAAAAATAAATAATTAAAAACTTAAAAGAGTTATTTATATTTATATTATATTAATAGCTTATCCTTATAATGTTTAAAAATATTATTACCAAAAAATAATAAAACCAAAAAAACTTTATACTTAATTTAATATAAATAAATAAGAAAATATATAATATATAACTTAAAGTATTAAGCTAAGGAAGATTTAATTATATAACCTAAAAAATTATTATATACCTTAAGGATAAATTAATAATTAAATATAAGGACCTTAATAATAAAATTTAAAAGGAATTAAATAAAGATCTAATAATTATAGAAAATAAGAAATTAATTATCTTAAAAAGCTTTAATATATTAGCTAAAATAAATAAATATATATAATACTTAGTAATAAAATTTTAGAAAATAATAATAGTAATAATCCTAAAATAAAAAATATCTTATATAAAAGCGATATAATGGTAAAATGTAAAGGTAAAAGTAGTTAAAAAGTAAATAATTAAATTAAGGTAGAAATAAATAATTTAATATATAAATAAGCTATAGGATTAATTAAAATAAAATAATAAAGCCTTTAAGAAAATTATTTTTAAAATAAAAAAAGATTATTTTAAAAGAATTTTAATAAAAGCTTTAAATAATAATAAAAAAATTATAAACCTTAGAAAGGTAAGTAAGGTTAAGAAGTTAATAGCTATAATAAAATAATTGATTACTTATATTAAGAAAAAGCCTTTAAAAAAAGCCATAAGTATAAAATCATTAAGATAAGTATATATTATTATTAAAATGTTTTTTTCCCTATTTTTAAACTAACCTATTAAATATTTTAGCTAAAGAATTAAAAGAGTACTTATAAAGCAAAACTTTTAATATATTAAAAATAATAAAATAAGAATAAATAAAGAAAATAGCTAAGAATATTAAAGCTTAAAAAATCCTTAATAAAAATAAATTATTAATAAGGTTTATTAAAGCTTATAAAAAGTTAATATATTATACCTTAACTATTATTATTACATAAAGCTTTATATTTAACTATTATTTAAAAACCTTTTAAAAAATCCTAATAATAATATTACTTAAATTTAGGAAAATAATAAAAGAAAAAACCCTTTTAAAAATATATAAATTAATTACTTTTTTAAATATTATGAAAAAACTAATTAAAAAAACTATAACTATATAAATAACTTTTATAATAAAAACAAAATATTTATTACTTAAAGATTAAATAAAGAATAAAGCTTATAAATTAATAAAAATAATAATCTAAATAATAATAAAAGGAATATATTTTATATAAAAATATAACATTATAACCTTATTCCTTTAGCTAAATATTTCTAAAATATTTCATAACATTATCCTATATAAAATATGCCATATATTAAAATAAAAAAATTCCTATAATAAGTTATAAACTAGATTAAAAATTTTATAATAAAAAGGGAAATATAGTTAAGCTTTAATAATAAAATAATAAAAAACTATTAAATCATTAATAAAATATTATAAGACTTTTTACTTTTATTAATATTATTTATCCTTTATATTATTATATTATATAAAAAACTAAAACAAAAAAATATCTTAATAATAAACTTTATAAATAACATTAATCTTTTAATAATTTTAAAAAATATTAAAGAAAACTATAAAAATTAAAGGAAACTTATAAAATTTATAAGGATTAAATAACCTATTATAAAATAACCTTTATATTATATAAAAATAAACTAATATATTTTATAAAAGCTTATTCTCTTAAGAAATAAAAGATAATAATTAAAAATATTATTATAAAACCTTTAAAAAGGACTTACTTTTTAAGAGTATAACTTAATAAAAAGCTATAATAGTAAAGATATTTTAAAATTATTAAGATTAAAATAAAAAAATAATAATATATCTTTTTAAAGCTAATAATTAATATATAAGGTTATAACACTTTATAAACTAAAAAAATCTATATTAAAGTTATATAAAACACTATAACTTATAAAATAATAACCTAATATATAATTAATAAAATAAGCAAAACTAAAAGGATTATAAATAAATTATACACTATATAAATAATATATTTATAAGAAATAAGTGATATATATAAGGTTATATTTATAATATAATTTAAGAATAAGATAAAATATTTATTTATTAATTTATATTTAAATATATAAATAGCTAAATTTAAGCTTAAAGCTTAGTTTAATAGCTTTAATAAAATAATAAAAAGAATAAGGGAAAAAATAACCATATGGTTAAAGAAGCCTAATTATAATAGGAAAAGTTATTATAAATAAGCTAAGAATAAATTATTAATAATTTACTTTAATTATAATAATAAGATAAAAAGTGCTTAGCTAGTAAAATGATTAGTTAATAATAGTTACTTAAAAAATATGTTAATAAAAGAGTAAAAGAAAATATATATAAAAATGAGGAATTATTAGATTATATTTATATTAATAATTGTTTTAAAAGGAATAAAAATTAAAGAATAATATTATAGGTTATATAAATATAAAATAATGGCTTTAATATAAATATATATAAAAAAATAAGATTTAAAATATTCCTATTTAATAAAGGGGTATTTAATATTCTTATATTTAAATATAAGTATAAGAGAAAAGAAATAACATATTATATAATTATAAAATATTAGTAATATGCCTATATAAGGTAGGCGCTTTACCAATGATTAGAATTTAAGGTATTAATTATATAGAGAAATTATAAAAAGGTTTTAATAAATTTAAAAGAAATAAAAGTTATTATTAAATAATTTTTAAGGAAAAAATTATTATTAATATATAAGATAATACTTTTATTAATAATAATAAAGATAATATAAAAGTTAAATAAAAAAATAATAGGATGTTATTATATCATTAATAGTAAATAAGATTAAATAAATTTATAATTATAATAATTAAATTATAATAAAATAAAAGTTTAGGTATAAATAATGTTAATAATAATAATAATAATAATAATAATAATAATAATAATAATAATAATAATAATAATAATAATAATAATAGTGATTATAATCTTAATCTTTAATTTTAACTTAATACTTTTTATTAAGAAAATAAAGGAAATTAATTATAAATATAATCTTCTTTATATTCCTTAATTTATTAAAAGTAACTTATTTTATTTTTATATGGAATTAAATCTTTATTAATTCCTAATATTAATATCCTTTATCCTTAAATAATAATTAATACTTTAAAACCTTATAATAAATAATTCTACCATATATATTTTATAATAAATTAATAAGTAATTATTAATATAATATTAGGATATTTATATTAAGATAATTACTTTATAAATATAAATATAAAAGATAATATTGTTAACTTTATATTTATTATATATATAAAACTAAATTAATTATTTTATTTATTATATAAAAATAAAAAGTTATATAATAGGTTAATTTAATATAAGTAAAGTTAAAGAATAAGTGATTTATAGCTAATGTGATAGCGTTTTAATATTTATGTAAATATTAATATTAATTATTTATATAATAAGCCTATTTCTTATCTTTAATAAAAGGGATTAAAATGAATAAAGACTTTATTTACTTTAAGAAAAATATAAGGGTAAAAATATTACCTTTTATATTAGATATAAACTAAGTAAAAATAAAATTAATAATATTTTAAAAATATTATTAAATAGGTTAAAGATTATATATATTATTATAAAAATATTTTATATAAATATAATAGTTATAAATAATTAAAAAAGCTTAATTAAAAATATAATTAAAGATAATTTTATATCTTATCTTAAATTTATATATATTATAAATAGATTAATTATAGGTTATATATAAAATATAAAGAGTTACTTTATTTTCCTAAAGAATAATAATATAATTATTAGTTATGGCAAAAATATATTAAAGGTGATTTAAAGGTTTTAAGTTAAGGGATTATAAAGAAAAAGGATAAAAAAATATTAAGAAAAGAAAGTTATTTATAATTATTCATAGGAATAAATAATTATTATATATTTAAAATTAGGTAATAAAGGCTTAATAACTCCTAAATATTATTAAAACAATATTATTAACTAATTAAATAATAATTTTAATTAAAAACCTTAATAAAAAAGGAATTAACTTTAAAAAATAAATAAAATTATTTAAATAAATAACTATTAAATTAATAACATATTAATAACATTTTAATATAATATAATTATAAACCCTTAATACCTTAAAAATATATAAGGATTTAAAGCTTTTATTAATAATAATAACTTTATTTTTCTTTATTTTTTTATACTTATTCCTATTAGAAAGGTAAGTTCTTAAATTAGAAAAGTAATAAATAATGTAATTGTATAACATAGGTAAGGAAATATTAAAACGAGGTAGGTTTTTTCTAATAAAGCATAATTTTTACTTAAAGATTTACTAAGCAATAACATTATACACTTTTATAAAATAAACACCTACTTTAAGGTAATTTTATACATATATAAGCATACGGTATAAAAATAATAATAATAATAATAATAATAATAATAATAATTAATATTAATTTAAAATAATATTATAATAAATAAATATCGCCTTAAAAACTTTAGCTAAAACTTTATAAATCTTCATTATAATTTTTAAAATATATTTTCTATTATAAGATTTTAAAATAACTTTTATAATATTAATTTAAACATATTTTATTATATAAACTTAATATTTTTAACTTAATATAAAGTAATAATAAATAATTATTAAAATTAAAAACCAATATTAATATAAGTATTTTAACTTAATAATTTTAATAAATAATTGCTATTATAATATAATAATATATTTCTTATATATTATTAATATTAATAATAATAAATAACCACTACTTTCCTATATAAAATTAAATATAAATTTTAATATAGTAATAACGTTTTCTTTATTTTTACTTTTAACCTTTTTAAGTTTTTCCTAAGGCAAAGGTATAAGATATTTTAAATTAGGTTTTAATATTAACTTTACTTTATATATTAAAATAATTAAAATATTAAATCTTAATATATAATTTATTAAATTTAATATTTATATAATTATACTTATAATTATAGCTAAATTAACTAAGGTTTATTTAAATATAAATTATTTTTAATATTTCAAATTATTATAATTTATCTTTACTTTTTATATTTTCGATAAAAATAACCTTTTCTTTAAAAAGAATAACATCTTTTAAGTATAAAATAGCCTAGGATTAATTATATTTCAAACCTTACCTTATTTAAATTTAAATTAGTTAAATAATTATTATACTTTATTTATAAGCTTAATAAAAATATATAAAGGTAAATATTATAAATTAATAATAAGATTTTATAATATAATTATTAATAAAAATTTAATAAATAATATAACATTATTTACTTTAATTTAATAAATATTTTTATTTAAAAAGAATAAATTAATGTTACATTTAAAAATTAAGTTTATAAACTATCTTAATTATTATACTTATAATTAAATATATAATAATTATAATTTATTTTAAAATTTAATTTTTTATATAATTAAAGTTTTTCCTTAACCGAAGTAATTAATCTTTTATATATAATCTTTTAACTTAAAAATCATATCTATTTTAAATCTTTGTTTTATTTAATACCTTAACTTTAACAAAATATAAATAAGCCTTAAATAAAGTTAAAAAACTAACCCTTAGGTAATATTTTTACTTTAAAAGGTTATTTATTAAATAAATTAAGGATAAATATATAAAAAAATGAAAATATAAATTAAAAATATTATTATATAAATTCCTAATATATGTTATTATATTATATATTAATATTTATAAGTTAAATAGTAAATTAATAATAATTAATATAAACTTATCTTATAAATTATTAATTTAATTAAATTTATAAAAATGATTAAACCTAATAGTAAAGAAAAAAGCTTAAATATTATTATTTATAAAAGTTAAAAAAATATATACTATATATTATCATTTATAAAAGTTAAAAAAATATATACTATATATATATATACTATATATATATATATATATATATATATATATATATTATTTTAATTTAACTTATAAATTAATAAATAATAAAAATATCTTAAGTAATTAATAAAAATACCTATTATTAGTTAATATATTATTATAAATTAATTTAATAATATTAATATTATTAAAAGCTTAATATTTTATACTTATATTTAATATTAATATAATATAATAAGGAAAAGCTTAATTTGCTTAAACTTATATTAATATTATAAAATAAAAATATAAAACTTTAAGAAGTTTACTAACCTTAAATATTATAATTATATTTTAATTAAAGATTTAACTAAGGCTATAAAATAAGCTAAAAAAAAAGCTAATTAAATAACTTTAATAATAATAATGATAATAATAATAATATAAAAGAAATTAATATATTATTTAAAAAAAGAAAAGAATAAAATAAAAATAATAATATATGATTAGTTTTTCCTAATTTTAATAATTAAATTTATACTTTATTACCTTTTATACTATTATTTTTAATTAACTAATTAACCTTAAGTAGTAATAAAATTATTAATTTAAAAAATAGTAAATATAAAAGGTGATTTTAATAGTATAAACTAAAAAATACTTAATAAAATCTTTCTTTTAAAAATAATAAAATATAACTTAAAAGAAAAAGGATTTAAAATACTAATTAGGAAATATTAAAGTTAATAAATATTTATTAGCTATAAAAATAAATAAAAAAGAATTAATTTATTTACTTTTTTTAATTATTTACTTATTTTAAATAATATTGGAAAATTTCTATTATATTTTTTACTTAAAATTTTAAAAACCAATATTATATATAAAAAGAATTTAATTTTTTATTAAATATAATAAACCTATTTTTATTAAACCTATTTAATAATCCTATTATAACTTATTATGTATTTTAACGTTATTTTTAAAGGCTTAAAATTATATGTACTATTTATATTATTAAATAAAATATTTATAAATAGAAATAAATTAAAAACTAAATTAACTAAATTATTAAACTTAATAACATTTTTAATATTATTATTTAATTTTTTACATAAAAAATAAAACTATTTAAAGGAATATTTATTAATATTATTATTTAAACTTAAATAATTAAGTATATAGTTAAATAATTTATTAAAAATATTGAAATATATAAATATAAAATTAAGATTATTTTTCATTATATTATTACTAATAATATTTATATTACTTTTAATACTTAAATTAATATATTTAATATTAATAATAATTAAGCTTTTTATATTAAATTAAAAATTTTAAAATAAAGTTAATTTACTATTATAGAAAATAGCTTAATAAGGTTTTTTAATACTTTGTTAAAAAATATAAAAAAGGAAATTTTAATTTTTATCTTTTATAAAAAAATAAGATATATTTATAAAGATAAATTATATAAATTAAATAAAAAAATATTTACTTAATATTTTATAAAAAAGAAAAAGTTTTTAATTTTAATACTTTATTAAAATTTTTAAATTTTTAATAATTATTTTCCTTAAAGTATAAAATATATAAGTAATAATGTCGGTACTATAGTACGTGACTAATTAGCTAAGCGTATATAAACCTTATATACCTTACACATGTAATATTTAAAGGTGTTTTTATCTTAGTTAAATCTTTCTTTTTTTAACTTAAATACAACTTTTTTTACCACACCTAATTTAACTACTATATAACATACCAACCTTTATTAAGCAATTAATAAACCTTGTTTATTTAATAAATAAGTTTATATTTATTATTATCTTTAAAATTAAAAGTTTTATTATTTTAATAGTATTAAATTTTAATAATACCTTACTTTATTAAATTTAGAAAGTGGTAAGCTATTACCATTAATCGCAAGGCTTTTTTAAAAAGTTGTATATATTTACAAATAACTTTAGTAGTATAAGGTTTATCCAATTAAAACTTATATTATTTAAAAGAGTTAATTAAGCCGATTCGAACGATATAAATATTAACTTAATATACCCTTTTTTAACTATACAAATTAAATAAGAAAATAAATGGCAGTTAAAGCCTTATATTACATAATATCCTTTAGCTATATACCTTGTTATATATATACATACGTATAAACTAAATAGCTAATTAAATTAAACTAATTAAATTAAACTAATTAAATAGCTAATTAAATTAAACTAATTAAATTAAACTAATTAAATAGCTGATTAAATTAAACTAACTAAATTAAACTAATTAAATTAAACTAATTAAATTAAACTAA
>KZ112734.1:0-34510 GCA_002120305.1 Hypoxylon sp. CO27-5 | reverse complement strand
GGGGGGGGTTGGGCAATGACATCACGTGACCCCCCTAAAAAAGGAAAACTTAAGGATTTTGTCTCCCCTTGGGGTGACCTCCAGTATCTGCTACAGGCGCAAGGGTAGGACAGGTTTTAGCCAATGATTAAGGGTTCAATCGCAATGAGTTTCCTCGATGATCCACAATTAGACGAGGATTCCTTATTGAGCTATCGTTTTCAACAGCTTTCGAGCATAAGATCGATATGATCGACCACGACTATTGCATCAATCCATGAACTTCACAGGTCCGCACCTGACCGTAGAGCATACTCTCGCGATTTTCTCGGGCTGTCCTTCCAAACCACCGAGTGTGTATCCTGAATCACCTGTCGGATCATCACCGCACACTTCTCTCACGCCTTCCCTCGGACACTCGGACATATAATGGTCGACTTCGGGTTGAGGCTCAGTGAGGCAGCAACAACAGATTGAAAGCTCCTTCTTCGGAGCTCCTGGGGACGGTGATGTGATAGGAGTTGGGGTAGGAAGGTAGAGTGTCATGCTACCCGTCACATTGGTAGGAACAGAAAATGTCGGGATGACTTGGGCAATGGGGTTGGCTTTGGCCAAGCTCAGGACAGCAAGCGTGGTAATGAGGAAGACCATGGTGCTCATCTCGTCGGCAGTAGTGCTGCGACAGATTTCTTGGAGGTCTAGTATAGAATATACTGAGACTGCGGGGATTATACTAAAGTATTATTAGCGATCTTTGGCGTTGTGATTGTACAGTCAGGATAAGTATTATTCAAATACATAATATCTCTCGAAGATGAATGACAACATAATTCATACCCTTTCAGACATCGAATTATGTCAAGTATTTCGCTTTCGGGTTTATAGTTCCCTTTTTCAAGACCGAGATTTATTTGGCATCCTTTTCATTGGCCCACTAAAACGATGTTGCCATCGAATATAGCCAAAGCCATTTTGCCGGTTATTCAAGAGACGACTCAAGCTTCTTGAAACCTGGGGGAATCCTAAAAATAGGTTACGAGATATTCACCTTTGCTAGCGTTGATCTGATAACTGACATACCTGGGGCTGGTGGTGTTACACCTGGAATTTTCATCTCCGGGGCCAGGTTTAGAATACGAAGTTGAACGCATATGCTATACAAGGTGGCGACTTGATAAGTCCCTGGGTATCACGTCGATTAGGCCAGGAAGGGCACATTTCTTGTACATTACTCATTCTCTACCTATATGGTCATTATTCATCATCTTAACAAATTCGAACCAAGAAAAACAAAAAGGGTATCTGAATGTAAATCTACCTTAATATCAACCACAACACACAGACGGCTCCTCCAGGTCGCCAGACCCTTTAGTTGACTGGCCGTCACTTACACCTCCAATCACGACCTTTGCGATCATCCAATCGCACAAGAACTTTCCAACACCGGCGCCGATAATAATGCTTATAATGATGTAGCCATTGAAGGCCATGGCTATTAGCATGAGTATATAAGCGATACCAAAGGCAACAGCATGAATTATAGAACGGATGAGCTGTTGCAGGGGTGTCGCCCTGAATGTGACGGTTTGCGGGCCCGGGGTTGGTGCCTCGGAGTCATCTAGTTTTGATGCGCGGACTTGCGCTGCGAGATGGTTCTGGAATTGCCGTAATATGAAGCTGTCATATTCTTTGCCCACCCGGCGGAGGAACTCGAGGCAGATTACGAGGAGGAAGACTCCGATGCAAGAGGCTGCAAAGGTGCCTTCATTTTGAATCTGCCACGATTCTGCAAGGAAACCTGTCAATTGTTGTTAGAACACTCCTTCACCAATGCCGGGTATCCGTTGAAGGTGTTGAGGTAATCATACATGTACCAATGGTATTCCAGTTCCATGTCATCTGTTCTCGGTCAGTCTTCGTCCAGTCGGCTCGATTTCTATATGAATGAAATCATACATACCGCATGAGTGCACGTAGCGTTGCTGCTCCCCATATCCATATGGCTGTGATCCATCTTGGCGGTTAATTTAGACGTGGCCGGCAAAAATAAATAACCTTCCCGTTCCGTGCGTTTCGGAAGATGACAAGAACTATCCCACAATTGGGAAACGGGGATTTGTGGATAGGTATGGAATTGGCTTTAGTGTACGAAGGCGTGAGGATGGGTCCCTTTCTTATGTTTTTCTCTTGGTGTCTCTGCCACGCATCAAAGATAAAAAACAGATGACGTTAACTTCAGAGAGAATGAGAGTATAAGAGCAAGATTCTGCTTTTTGGGAAGGTCGATATGATAGCAAGTTTGAAGAACGACTTGGCGACCGCCGCGCCCGAGACACCAAGTCCTCTTGTAAGGTCAAAAATACGACCCCTTGTCGCTCTGTTCCCCTCCATGGAAGCGGATCCTCGAGACCCAGATGATCCCGGATGCAAGCAAAGTGGATACATACCACCCGACTGTTTGGCCCATCAAGGTCGAATCTGTAGCGGCTTGTCGCCTCAACCGTCGGCGGCCTTAGGCTATCATTGGCGCTCTTGGGGCCCGTACCCTTGTACGCCAAGCCGCTGACGACCCCTGGAAAACGTGCTCAATTCTGCTCAGACTTTCCCTACAGAGGTTTAACGGCGAATGTTTCGAACCATCGTGGGGTAGTATTCTGAGCACATTTCGATGAACATGGCGAATATGGCGGAGATTCATATCGAAGAAATCAGCTCGGTGGCACCACGCTCCCCGGCAGACGGGTACGACGTGGGTCGGCTGGATCGGTTAGACGGGGCTGTTTAGACCAGCTGGACTTTTGTTATAATATTACTGCGTCGACTACCTCCTCGGAACGAACATACCTGATTTATGCATCGATCGCCGCTGACGGGAAGTAGAAGCAGCCTATAGGTTTCGTGCCTCAAGGTTCTTAAACGAAAACCCTTCCCGCTCCCTATCTAGGTCACACTAATCGCTCGCCACACTCGATCAACACTTCCAGGTGTTTGTTGTCGAGACGATTCGTGCAAAATGGCGACCATGGAGAACCACCTGGGCGCTCGCCATATCCAAAATCTGAGCGAGGCAGCCTCCTTAGAGAAGCACTGGGGATATGTCGACAGAGCGGTTCCGTGTACGAACGATCCCGGATCGTGCGCTTACTTAGACCAAGTGTACGGATCCCATGACAGAACAATGGTCTACTCCGGCATATTCTGGGCAATTATCGCCGGTGTTCTCTTACTCTGGAGTATTGGAAGACGGGTCTTCCCATCACCTCGCGCAGACGAAGTGGCCACCGGTCCCATGGATAGCGAAAGATTAGCAAAAATAACTGGCCGCCGCTCACGGATACGGAGAACGGCCGCGTCGTTGATCCGTCGTTATTTACTACCTGACTCGGTCCGATTTATCTTTGGTCGAACGACGCGACTTCAGGTTCTGATTCTCGCTGTCCTTGCGGGCTACTTGCTGATATTTAGCTTCGCCGGCTTGACGTACCAAACATGGATCACGCCGATAAAGAATATGCCCGGTCTTTACAATACGAGAACAACTCTGGGCCCGTGGTCCGACCGAGTTGGTATCTTTGCCTACGCCCTTACACCATTATCTATCATGCTATCGAGCCGGGAATCGATTCTCTCTTTGCTTACTGGTCTCCCATACCAGAGCTTCAACTTTCTCCACCGGTGGCTAGGCTACATTATCGTAATCCAGGGATCTCTGCACACGATTGGATGGACGATTGTTGAGGTCCGGCTGTATCAGCCCCAGCCTAAAACCGCGAAGGAATGGATCGTGCAATTGTACATTATCTGGGGAGTTGTGGCCCAAATCTTGCTCCTGCTTCTCTTTGCCTTGAGCACCCCGTGGGGAATTCGTCTCACAGGCTACGAGTTCTTCCGGAAGGCGCATTATGTTTTGGCGATGGTGTATATTGGGGCTTGCTGGGGGCACTGGGCGAACTTGCAATGTTTTCTAATCCCAGGACTGGCTATTTGGTTCCTGGACCGTGGGGTTAGACTCTTACGCTCGGCACTTATTCACTACCAATACCTGCCTAATGGGTCAATGGGATTCAGGGCGGCACATGCATCTTTGACGCACTTCCTGGATGCAGAGCATGGCGATGTCGTGCGATTGGATTTGTCGCACCCTCAAGATCCATGGAAAGTTGGACAGCACTTTTATCTGTGCTTTGCAGAATGTAGTATATGGCAGTCACATCCGTTTACGCCGCTTAACTTGCCGAAAGTGCAGGATGGACTGGTATCTCATTCGTATATCTTTAGGGCGAAGAAGGGGGAAACGAAGAAGGTCGCAGAATTGGCCGCGAAAAAGTTGGCTGAGGCTCCTAGTGCCACGACACCTATAATCCTATCAGGTAGCTATGGGGAGTCGATAGTAAAGAATCTGACGCCCGATGTTAACGTTCTCTGCGTGGCGGGCGGAACAGGAATTACTTATATACTGCCGGTTCTACTTGGGTTGGTAGAACAGCCGGCAGTGAAAGACCGAAAGATCCAGCTGGTCTGGGCGATTCGAAAGAAGGATGATACGCGATGGATCGAGAAGGAACTCGATATCATTCGGAAGGCAGCTAAGGCACATAAAATCGAGGTGCACATATATGTGACGAGAGAAGCGAGCAGCAAAAGCTTGTCCATCAGTGATGATATATCCGAAAAGGATGATGTAGCCGCGAAGGAAGTCGGATTAACTTCTACTCTTTCTTCAGTTAAGGAGGTCCAATCCAATTCGACTCTCGACATCCAAAAGATTGGAGGGCAAGGATTTGACAGGCATCCAGACCTTAACAAATTGGTTGAGGAATTTGTGGAAGGTACCGTAAGAGGTTCGACGACAGTATATGCTAGCGGGCCGGGTAGTATGATTAGTGATCTGAGGAGTATCGTGGCGTCTTGCAATTCGGGAGCAAAGGTCTGGCAAGGGAACGAACGATATGACGTAAAGCTAGTATGCGACGACCGTCTCGAGTGGTAGAGACTTATTCGCATAGAAAGAAAAAAATGGTATAATGTGTAAAACTATTGTTCGGCGTTCCTAGAAGTGTTGAGCGTACGTACCATGCTTCCAGTATTAACGAATGCCTAGAGCTTGTAAATGCCGTAATCGCCGCGGATCTGGATAAGAGCTAAGCCGGAACTAGAAAATTGTAAGTCTAACATTAATGCTATGGCATATCAGGTGGGCATCTATTGAATAGGTATTCGTGTGTGCTTTAAGGATATTCGTTGAGAAAGACTAGACAATCTTGATTATTTGAGTCTCGAATCTCCGAGCGTCAATATCACTGTTATGGACTGAGCCTCTCCCAATCCGTCGGTATGATCCGTCATCATTCCGGTCTAACACGAGCGCGATCCAATCGTGTATTGACTGCGCCAATACCACCACCCAACAATATCGTGGTGATTGACGATCTAAATCCATTATACAGCTACCCATTGCATGAGGCCCATAGTAGGGGAAGCTGGGTCGGTCAAATGTCAAACTCCCAATGCGGTTATTGGCTGGCAGATGATAGAACATCTGCGCGAAAAGGCCCTTGAGTTTTATGATGCCGTCTGGGCAAGGCTCCGTGAGCGCATTCTCGCCAACGCTCATTGTTACATCCGAGATTTCTGCGACGACGTCTTCGGTCTTCAGCTCAAAGAAATCAAGTTGACCATCGAGAGCGGCCCAACTCCAGCTCGGCGCACGTTTCTTAGGGGGCTTTGAGAGCTCAACGATCTCGCTTGTTGGTGAAAGGTTCCAGTATAATCGACCAGTAATTTTTACGTGGTGGGCGGTCCAGAGAAGGCCCCTTACCAAATCCTCCTTCCACAGACCAGCAACATACGTCGCAGTCGGCTTTGTAGATTTGAATAAGGCTGCAGCTCCAGCTAGAGCAGGCAGCTTGTCGGCAGAAACAGTGAAACTTCGTCTTGTATACTCTTCAAGCAGCTGATACCAAGTCCGCCAATTCAATTCGATTCCTTGGGCGATGGATTTACCAATACGTATCCTGATTTTCATGAATTCCGCCATGACATGCGTGTGGAACTCATCGTTATATTTCCTCCCATCTTCGGCCATGAGTTGAGTTTGGCACTCCCAAAACATCTGGTCCTTTCCGAAGTGAAGTAAACGCGTCGCTAAGAGTCTTTCTTGCATACACCAACCTCTCCGCACGAGGGGACATGTTAGGAGATAATCGTTAATCTTCGGAAGCATTTTTTGGACGCCGTATTCGTCGTTAATAACAGCTAAAGGTATTCTATATTGTTTCAGGAAGCCATCTGTGCTTGTCTCGGCATCAAGCGCAGATAGCACCAACGTGGCACCGGCAAAGACGGAACTCATCTTACCAGCTTCATTCAACCAGTCGGTTTTCGAATCCTGGATGATACATAAAGCATCTATCCATAGGTAGCGCATTCCGAGAATCCTAGTGACTTCAATGGCATCCCTAAAGTTCTGCGGCATATCGTTGATGTTTATCGTACTGAGCCTTTCTGTTATGTTGGCTCTCGTGGTATTAGAAGGAATGGGACCACCCCAACAGTGAGTGAGAGCAGTGTATGATGCTTTTTCACCCTTCGATTCGTACAACCGCATTTGTGCATTCTCATCCTCTCCAATATCAACTACTCTGGTAGGAAGTCTACCGTCGGACCGGACTTTGGCGCAATTTGGATGGGCTTCGAGACACTTTCGCTGCCAGCTAGCCACCATCTGTGAGATATAAGAGGGGTACAAAGTCGGCAATACCGCTGGAAGTCTTCTATAGGTATTGAGCCATGGGACCTCTTCACCTTCTCTTAAGGGGCTCCTACGGCAGACCCTGAAGGTATGCAACGGGAAACCCCAATTATTGCTTCCCCAAGGCATTTTGGACAGAGATTCGCGGAAACCAGCTCGGAAAAGACCCTTCGCCCTGTTTCGTGCCGCGAAACCTATGGACCAGAACGGATATAAACCTAGCCAACCTCGATGCAGAGCTGTATCCATGGGTGCGAGATCTTCGTGGAGGACATTACACAGCTCGCATGTCTTGGCACTCTCCATGAGATCCTGAAAGGATTCATGGTGTCGGAAGGCATCTCCCCAGGCTACTTCTACCGGCCATTCGGATCCCTCGACGCTGTCTTCATCCCATTCTGGGTCTATAGGCTGCCAACGTGTCGGATACGTATGTTGCCTTGTGAAGTCGAAGGAAAAGAGATGATCGATGAATTGATAGCAAAGCTCACATAGTGTCTCTGTGATAATCGTCCGTGCCTGGCTCATCTTTTGACAGTCAATGACAGGCTTCATAAGTCGGCATGTGAGAATTTTGATTTAAATCTTCCCCAGGCTCTTTATGTACCTAGGTACGTAGAGCTCGGTCTATTTGAGAGTGAGTGGTAGAAAACAACCTGAGGCTAGTACGAAATGCTGAGAAAACATCAGAAACCACTCGGAGGCGGACAAGATTCCCGGAGTTAGTACCATGAATGAAATTAAACAAGTCTCCCAGCTTCCCTTTAGTCGACATCATGTCGCTTCGTTTCAAAAGTCTTACTCAATGTGTGAACGGTACGCAGCTGCTAGGTAAACCGCCTGTATCCTCAAATAGGGATTAGCCCTGTCGTAGCCGTTTACACCCGCCCTGATGGATCCACTAAGGAAATAATGCGGGGCACCCAGTATGTACTGTACTTCCGCTAACCCCACTAAATTTTTCAGATTTTCGAATTCGGGATTTCGAATTGCGCTTCTCGATTCCCGACTCATTCCTCTGCCGTCTTATTAGTGACCTTTCTCGAGCGAAGAGAAACGAAATCCTAGCAATTCCCCCCGAGCTTAATCAACAACACCGCTACTAATTAGCCATGCCGTCCGTTAAGAACCCCAACGGGCCCTCGAAGAACCGTCTCGCAGCGCGCGCCGCGAAAGCTAGGAAAGCGAGCCAGAAGCGCAGCGCCGGGAGCGTCAACAAGAACAACAGAGTCGCAAAGGCGGACGAGAAGCGCGGGGCGCGCCCCGGTCTCCTGCCCACGAGCGGGCCGAACGCGGCGCTTAGCTCGAAGAAGAGGCGCAAGCTCGAGCGGAAGATGGGGTATGCGTTGAAGCGCAAGATGGAGGCTGAGGGGGAGGTCGAGATGAAGGGTATGTATAGTTACTGAGCCCTAGGTGATGAGGAAGGGTGGGAGTGGGAGTATTGAGAGAAGATATAGTCGCTGACTCGAATATTCATATACAGATGTCCCCGAGGACGAGAAGACAGGAAAGACTGCCGAAGAGGAAATGGCCGTCGATACCGAGAACATCGAGTGAACCTACGGTAGCGATCCACGCCTAAATTGAGATATCCGAGGTCCCTCAATTGCTCAAAAGGTATATCGAGTGAACCTGTCCAGTCGAAGCTAAGCACCCTCCTGAATTGGTCGTCATTTAGGTAGACGCTTTTCCGATACACCTTTTCCCGCGCATCAGGGAAGAAGCCTGGAACTTATATCAATATTCTCGAAGGTATTGAGAATCGATCTTGCGGTAGACAAACACCAGCAAGTGGAAGCTTGTTACGATTAATAATCAGTCATGGAATTATATGGGTGGGCGGGTATGGGATCTTGAACCCGACATAACTCGTCTGGTTGCATCCGGCCTGCATTATGTAGCATATAGCGCCTCCCATGGTACTCGACCTACTCCAGGGCATTATTTCCCGCCGTCCTATGATACGGTCGAGATAGTAAGAAATGTTGAATGTTAAAATGGCCGAATGGTATATCACCAGACTTGATATTTAATTTTTGGTACTATGCAATATTCCATGAATCAAATCTGCTGTTATGGTATCCGTACAATTCTCATCTCAGACTCCATGGCGTGTTCTGCTCGTCCGTCTTGTGTCCGTGATCTACTGCCCAAGCTGCCCGCTCTAAGTCGGTCATAAGCCTGTTAGACCATGACTCCCATCTAAGTATGCTCCCTCTCTGGCCTATCAATATTGGTCTAGATGGTCCCTGATTGCCATGATCTCTTCCCCCGTGGTAGAGTGCCCTGGCACACCGATTACGCAAATAATTGCAGTATCAGGACGGGGAATTTAGCAACTTCGTGCCCATTGTTAGCATAGTCTCAAAACAGACTCATAGTATATAGGGATACAGTGACCGTATTCTCTTCCAAAGTGCGTCTATTGTATAGCAAGTCTTCATTTCAACGTCAACGGGGTATATATTCTAAAATATAAAACTCAAAAACCAAGTCGACCAAGGACGGTGTGCCGTATTAGGCGCCTTCAGCTTATTTAAGCAGTAGCTGGCATGATTTCGATTCCGGCGTCCATCGCAGTCGCAACGGCAGCCCACACCACCTGGTATCTCTTCGGCCCAGGTACTCTGGGCTTCGTTTAATGCTTTCGATTCGGGCAGTTGGCCGCCTGGCGCATTCGCGGGACATTGGTAGTACCAGTCGTGTCGGTACCCGAAATCGGCGAAGTGATGCACCTGGTGTGGCTCCGCAAGCATGTTAACGGCGAGTGAATGGACTGCGGCGTCGCCCCACTATATACATTCAGTCAGCATAAATGCCCAGCATCACAGAGAAGATACGACGGAGGCTGAGAGTGATGATGGTGCTGTCTAGCGTATACGAACTCTTTCAAAGTAAAAACCGCCGGTATGTTCTAAGTGCTTGTAAAGGTCTTGGTACTTGGGGCCACGGAAGAAATCGAGGTCCGCGATCTCGAAATTGCTCCAATAGTGACACAAATTCCACCCGTCGCCATTACGGTCGCGGTGCGAGAACCAGCTAAGTAGGCTGCGGAACGGCCAGGGTACCCATGATGCGTCGATGCCCGCCTTCCAGAGGGTGTTACTCGGAATGCCTTGCGCTTCCTTCCAGTCCGACACCTCCCTGAAGAGACTGGGACACGTCCGCTTCTCCTCCCAAAGCGATATCGTGAAGCCGTATACCTTCTTATGCCGCGCCATCTCGACGAATGGGTCGTATGTAATCGAACAGGAAAACTCGACATCCGGTTCTAACCGCCAGTACCATTTATATTTCTTAAGCGCCTCGATGCTGTAAAAGCTCCTACAATGCCAATACCTCAGTAAGACGATTTCGAAGTTGATTGGAGCGCGAGCGAAGTGGGCTAGCCTACCCAGAGAAGAAGCGGCACATATGATGATATGTCTCCTTTCCAGCATATAGTATTCCGCGATCACCCTGGTCTTTTATGCTCGCGCGGGCGGCGTCCTTGTCCATCCAGGACGGGAAAGTCCATTGCTCCTTAGGGACGTTTTCGAAGAAGGTCGGGGCACTCGTCGAGGCGTTGAGGATGCGCTTGAACTCGTCGCTCCAGGGCTCATCGTTGAGAAACACAATCGGGTACCGGAACCAGCGATTGAAGCGCTGCTCGATGCTGCGTACAGAGCGAGCGGCCTTCTCGGCTTCTTCGTTGCGCGCCAACATGACGATAGCCGCATTCTCGCGCGGGGTTTCTGGAGGCGTCGTTGGGGGTTCTTGGCACGACGTATAAAAGGGCGTGTCGAGCTCGCGCGGTGGTACCGGTACACGGAAGCGAGAGGCGTGGAAGACGACCTCGAGGATGCACGCGATGCCGAGGACCCAGAGGACAGGCGACTGGTGCCATCCTCCTCTCCTCCTCCTCAGGCGCTGGAGCCGGTGCAACACCGACATGTCTAAAAAGGAGGAAGTTAGTGGGCTGGCTACTATGGCCAGCTCATGTGTGGCACTGCAGATGTTGAAACAAATGGATAGGTTTAGATTATCCCCGTTGGATATCGCAGAATTGTCCACATCGGGGTGTTTTTTTATTGGTGTTGTTCGTCCAAGTCGAGATTGAATTTCAAGGGTGACCCTTTTATGGAGGTACCTAGCTGCCAATTAGTGTAAGGCGGTAAAAGCGGGCTTGTTTTGGCAGCTGTGGCACATGTGACAGACCCCTAATTTAGTTAAACTTCACTGAAGGTTAGTGAGGGTTAGCGTTGGTCCTACGCCTTCCACTTACAGGCTAGTAACCAACAACTATTGACCTGAATCTACAACACCTGGTGAGAAAATCCACGTCACTAGAGGTACCTATATTGGAGAAGACCTGCTTCTTCAGATTTGTAACATGTCATCTCTAGGTATCTTGCAATTTATCATAATAAAATATTTTCTTTACGGTTCGTTTTTATAAAGACAGGCTCCCGTCTTTATGGTGACTCCCAACATGAATCCCTAACGATGACACACTATGATGTATTCTTGCATGAAGTAGGTACATGTATTGGAAGGATGCATACTACCATAGCATGCACACTCCAGCGGCTACTTTACAGCGCAAGTTTTAGTTATGTCTTGGTGACTATCTGAAACTCTTTTAAATAATCAGACCCAAGTATTGTTTAACTTTGCAATGTCTACTTGAAGCTTCATGATATTTTTATACTTACCTACAGTATCGTTTCGGTTGTTGGAACCTAATGAAATTAGCTGACTCGAGAGCCGACGCTAGTGAGGTAACCCAGTCCTGGGGATCGCCAAGACCGCCGTAATTAAGAACCCTAGCAGCCCTGCTTCATTTTCCCTTGCATCGTTTTTTTTGGACTCGTCGCCTTAGTTGCCGACCGATTCGTTTTGGCTTGTTTGCAACTTTGCATCACTCCCAGCATGCATTGTGACATGGGATTTCTACGCCGCCGTCGAATTTACTACCTCGTCCCCTTCATCTTCGCCCTTGTGCTTCTCAGTCCTCCCCTATGGCCCTCCGTTAGACAATTCGGGGATCGCGTGCGTCAGACACTGCCATTCGCGTACCAATGGAAAGTCCAACAAGATTTTGTGCCGACCCAGAATGAACTCGACTGCCTATACGGCCGCACACCTCGATCGAGCTCAGTTAAGGATGGAGAACTAGATCCGATACCGAACCATGTTCACTTCATATATGGGCTGAGCAACCCTTACAATAAGCCCAGCGCGGGCACTTTCGACTTTCTCTGCTACCTAGCGATACGGAGCGCCATCGTGGGAATGAAAGCGGAAAAGATATCGCTCCACTATACGTATCTCGCAGATCCGCCTTCGCCCGAACCGAATGCGTCGCCTTTATCGAATCCATGGATCCGTCATTTGAAAGATGATATTGAGCTCGTATACCACTCGCCTGAAGAAACGGCGGCATTAAAGAGCTCGCCTGATGCGACCTGGCAAGCCGCACACGTGTCCGATATCCTTCGATTAAAGCTGCTCCAGGAGCAAGGCGGTATATATATGGACATGGACGCCTTCGGCTTCCGACCTTTTACGAATCTCCTAAAGTCGTCGAAGGACATAATACTAGGTCATGAGGGCGGAAACCGCGGGGGCCTCTGCAATGCTATCATGGTGGCTCGTAAGAATAGCTCATTTATAGCTCGGTGGCTAAGGGAGTACGACGGCGCAGACCTTTCCAAAGAATGGAATTATCACAGCGTTGTCCTTCCCAAAGAGATGGAGTTGCAGCACCCAGACGAAGTCTGCACATTGCCGCCGAACGCCTTCTTCTGGCCAACCTGGACCTGGAACCATATCGAGTTCATGCATGAACAGCTGAGCTCGGACGAGGCGCGAAAATGGGCAGCAGAGATAGACAGGAATGGTGGTAGTCTCTACGAAGATCAGCTCGCCTATCACGCTTGGAGTCAGATGGCTTGGGAAAGACATCTGAGCAAGCTAACGCCGGAGGTCGTAAGGACACGCGACACGAGATTCAATATCTTGGTCCGAGACTTTCTACAAGATGACCTGGGGCGGTAGTGGAGGTATTGGTTAGATTATTCGCGTCACGACAGGATTAAGAAGCATAATGGTTAATGTGTGGACAGGGTTTCTTCCGGTGTTTGTATAGAGTTACGCATTACAATGAGCTGGTTGGACGACGGTGCTTTTGGATTATCGTACAGCCTCCCGTCTTTCGGCACGGATCACAAGTCTGACGGGCCTACACCATTTGATATATATAGTGGATAGATACCTTACGTAGGCAGGTGTTCCAAGAATCAGCTAATACCGGGTACCACTTATTGTGACATTTACCACAAGCACCTAGCAGTACTAATTCAGCAACATTTATTACCAGCAGCCGCCGCTAGCGCTAAACTTTTATAGGTTTCTTGGTGCCACAGACATTGCATGACGGCGAAAGGCTTCCCTACGCAGTTGATATAACCCTTCAAGTTGATCCATAACCCCTTGCAAATCCTACCATCTCCCTAGTTGAAGATAGTTGGTAGCTCATAATCCAAATCCCATTGTACTTACCCAGACCTGAGATAAGAGTCCAACTTGTTGCTATCTGGCCCCACAACGTGAACTTGTAACCTGCATTGTGGTGCTGTATTTTGAAATCTTGAGTAGCTGTGTCACGCACTACATAAAAGGGGAAAGGGGGTAAATATTAATAACCTAAAGTAAAGTTTAAAGGTGAATAAGGGATATCTCGCAAGAATATTACACCAATGGTCTAAATTGTACTTGCCATTACCTGTGGAAACATTTTGATAACGTCTAGTTGAGCAACATAGCATTTGTCACAGCACGAGGCCCCACGGACCGCTAATTTTTCAGCTTCAACGCTCAAGACTTCCTTAAGATCCTAAGATCAATGGGTTAAGTCGGTACACTTAGTTCCAAATACGATCTTTCAGAAGTCTGAGTTATAAATAATACTACACGATCGTCAGATCTACCTTATTCGTCTCTACGGGTTTTCCTACCCTACGTAAGTAGTCAAAATAGTATCGTGTTAGTTTGAAAGACTGGCTGATGATCAATGTATTTATGAGATATCTCAGCACGTAATCATCAGCTATTAGATTTGCTCATGTTGTGCTTTGTATAGTACTAGTTTAAGATGGCAGAAGAGGTTAGGTTAGCAAGTGGGAAAGCCAGATTTTGAATCAAATGAAGTTTCGTTTTGTTTTAACGTAGTTCTATCACCTAAGTGCTATCTTGAATACTACTGTCATATGCTTCACCTTAAGACATCACAGACAAAGGAACATCATGTATATATACGGTGGCCTTAGCTAGATAGTTTCCAGTTCTTCGCGGAACAGCATGTCTTATCCTTTCCTGCATAGTGCGCCGCGGGACAACTACCATACTCCAGGCCAATTAATCACCCGTTGCTATTTGTCCCTGGAGCGACATCCTGAACACCGAGGATGTTAATATCGATCTAGTAGATCATAGGTATAATATCTGACTTATGTAATTATCGACGAAATGTATTGTATTTAGACATCAGCTAGGTATCCATTTTCATGTTGATCGTGATGTTAAACTTGTCGACATACAGGCAAGCCTATCCTACTACGGCGGTCCTGGTAGAAAGATAATAAACTCCACAATATATGACCTGAACCTTTTCAAGCTACCTGGGTACGTACATGTTGTAGCACACGATTCTTTAGCCTCATCATTATTTGCGAATTACCTAAAGGTTTTTTGACTTTGACACAATAACATCCCGATTCCTCACTATCCTTCAGTCGTTTACTATTGAGCCTACTCACGTTGACAATATACAAAGCATACCAGGTAAGCTTCCATACACGTTAAGTGATGCATGATACTTATGTTGGCTTCGATATCATTTAAGGCTGCCCATTCAAGAATTTGAGCATCTCATGGATCGTTTATGAATACTGGCCGTGAAGCAGTGCCGAGAGTGAATGATATAATTCTACGATCAACATTCGGCCGGCCTTTAGCAGTTAGGCAATTACCTTATTCTGCTCCTTAGTATTCTGCTAACAAGTCATTGTCACATTGTTCCTATTACAATCTTTCCTTCTCTTCGTTTACCCCTTGAACATCACGCTGCTTAACGTGTCTGCACGACCTCGGGGCAAGCTTCACAATACCCTATTCAAGGTCATCCGAATCTAACATCGAATCACGGTATTGGAATTTGCAAAAATGGCTTCGGAGAATAAAGACGTTGTGGTATCAATTGATACCCCTATTCCACATGGCTACAAGTTTCTCCCAAAGGGAGATCCCCACAAAACCTTGAACTGTCGAAAGAAGGCACGCGCTGAGGGTCACATTGTCTATGTCGTACACAACCCTAAGCATCAGCAGATCGGTATCCGCATCCCTGCTGCGATCCATGACCGTGTTCAAGAAAAGTCCGAGCCGACACAACAGTCACAAGCTAAGGCTGTCCAGAGAAAGGACAAGAAGATGGAAGCTGAGTTCCGTGGCTCCGTCCGTTCTCAGTTCCCTCAGATACCCGCCTCTGATCTAGAACGAGTTGTCAAGCATACCTTGACGAAGAACAGCGGAAGAGTTGGAAGAACTACCAAGTTACCTCTCAACCAGAAAGCCGAGCTCGCTGTTTGTGCCCACATCCGCCACAGGCATACAGACTATGAGAATCTTCTGGCGAACAAAGTGCCACGGAATGACGCGCGAGAGCAGATCTTTGAGAAGGTCAAAAAAGTCGCCAAGGAGTGGGGAGGAAAGTTGAAGGAAGGCAAGTGGATGGATGAGCGCCCTGAGGAGATCCCTGACGTTGAAAAGAAAACGAGCCGAAGAGCCAACTCTAACCACAAACCCCATAACAGGCCCCAAGAAAGCTCACCCCAAGAAAGCTCGCCCCAAAAAAGCTCGCCGCAAGAGAGTTCGCACCAAGAGAGCTCGCTCCAAGAGAGTTCGCTCCAAGAAAGCTCTCTCAAAGAAAGGAAACGCATGAAGAGATGAGCAAGTGTTAAAGCTGCTATATTGATTCGAAACAATATCCTTGCGTAAAATAATGGCAAGACATCCTTGGCTCGATGAGCCACGTGGATGTTCCTATACGCAGGATATAGTAGCACACAAGTCCAAAGCCACCTTCATCAGGGGCTTAGTTTCATTAATGGGTTAACCAGGTATCAGGAGTGACTGAATAAACGTCCCATGTTCTCCCTTCTATTTACGTAATATTTGATTCTTAAATCCAAGGTTAATCCAAGGACATGCCTTACTATGGTTACACAACCACAGCAGTGTTATCCCCTTGGTCAGTTCACAAGTCGACATTGTCTGTCCAGTAGATCAACATTGGCTACCAAGAAGGTATAAGTTGAGAATATGGTTACAACTGAAGGAAATATCCCATATATCCAACCTCCCTCTCAGCAGTTCCTAGTAGTGCCGGCTTCCTTCTATCCCACGCTTCAGACAACAGGCCAACCGCTTGAGAAGCTAATGGTGTTCCACCCAAACTGCTTCTGGCCATCTGCATAGCCGATCCGAGTGTCGACATAATGATAATAGAGGATCTATAAACTTTATATTAGTCATTTACACGAGATGGACAGAATAGGTAGTTTACTCACAGGTCCATGCGTAGGGTCATTATAAACCCCTTGCCCGCCTGGCCCGTACACATTTCCGTGGGACTCAAGGACCACGGTTCCACCGCTATTTGTGCAGGCCTTACCAGTCGCATCGACGAATCCTCCAGTCGCAGAGGTAGACCGGCAAACCAATATCTTGTACTCGCCACCTGCTGCTGGTTTATTCGAGTCGTAGCCGCAACACTGGCCTTTACTGAAAAACAGGTAATAATAACTCCCGTATTTGAATATGAAGGCGCCTTCCTCGTCGGTTTTGACCGGATCGTAGGCGATTTGGTAAGCGCTGGCACCGCTTGCTACGGACTTGGGAGCTCTCGACATTTTTACTTGATAAATGTCCTTCCAGAAACTGCCAAAGGTAAGGTAGTAAGAACCATCTGCGTTGATTAAGTTGGGGTCAATCGCATTGTAGGGCTTGCTGGATGATGATCGGATGCCAGTAGCGCCTAGGTCTGTCCAGGTGCCCACATCTAAGCTTGAAGACGTTGCTACACCGATGGCAGAGTCCTGAACACCAAATGTGCTAACAGAGTAATATAGATAATACGTGCTGCCAACCAAGGCAACATCTGGTGCCTATCCCCGGGGACTATTCATTAGCGATTAGTCCGTTAGTGAATTCCTGGGACCTTATTTAGGGTTACGGCTTACCCAAAGATCTTGATTCCCCGGGAGATCAATTGACGACCCTGACGGAAGGGCGGCACCTTTGTACGTCCACGGTCCCGTAATGTCTGGGGCAGTGTGAACCGCTATCTTCCCTCCGGTAGAGAAACGAAAATATGTGCCATCGGACCGCCGGATGATCGATGGGTCATGCGTATTAACGCACGTACCCGAACACGCTCCAGGATTCGCGTATCCGTACACGGCGCTCAACAGCGGAAGTAAGCCGCAAAGAACAGCAAAGAACGTCATTATAGCTATTTCGAGGCTTATGAGTAGTATTATATCTCATAAAATGAGTATATAGATTAATGGAAGGAAAAGTAATTGGGAAATTATCAGCATTAATAGACGTGGCTTTGAAGCCAGATTGGCGCGGTTATGGCGGGCTCCACCTCCAGGGGGCTTCTCAATTAGGAAACTGGATACTCCATTGGCAAGCTCTGATTGGAGGAATCTGTCACCAGATTTCACCGCCATGGTTGCCGGTGGGAGGAGCCTGCCACGATTCATCGGTGACTTGCTATGGATATGAGAAAGGTTGTATGCGCCGACAACTCTTTAGAATCTCGTCTATGATATCACTATATTTATTAATCGAAATATATATACCTTAGAATCTTCGACCTTAATCTCATACCGTCCGTTCCTGGAGAGTCCATGGAAGTACGAGAAGATTGTTTCTATTCAAAATCAGGTATTATTCTTGAATCTCTAAAAATCTCCAAAATGAAAATTTCTACCCTGATCTGCTGTAAACTCGGACTATTAACATAAATTTCGTCCACAAGCTGATCAATTCATCACAATGTTATCCTCAGTGCTAGAGTACTACTGGGACTACAATTTCATATGGGATTACGGTATCTTCTCTCTCCTGGGCCAGTTAGGATATTCTTACGTAATACAACCCATGAGTATTTATTGCGAAGTGTCTGGCCCAGCCTTCCAAAGATCGCATTAATCTTACAATACGCCTATAGGTAACTATAGTATAATAAGGTAAATATATCTTGTCAGAAAAGACATATAGCCTGGAGAGACATATAAGTCGTGCTAACACCCCTGATATAAGTGTATACTTGTTTCCCCTGGTCCCACTTTTAAACTTCGGAGATGTGAACCTCTATGAGCCATGAGTTTACAACGCTGCTCCCTAGGCTTGAGAGCTACGGAGAGAATGGACATCGAGCCATGCAATAATAGACGTGGGTAGGTCAGGGCTTGGCATTTACGTTCCCTCTTTAGAGAGTCCGCATCACCCAAGGGACATGGTTTCAACCTCTTTAAACCGACAAATTGGAACAAATGAAATCTCGCCGTCAGTTTTCCTACAACTACCTATGTGGCTACCGTGATACCTAACCTGTCGCATACCGCCGTTAATATACTACCTCCTACTTGTGCAGCACTCATCAACGAAACTTGTCCCACCCGGACAATCAAGTCAGCTAAGACAGCCCAGAAGGGAATTCCGGTGGCTGGCATTAATTAGTTGGAGTTCGCAAACCTTCTTACCGTTATATGCCTTTGAACCTTATGAACCATAACGTATGGCACTCACCTTGTATATGGTGGTATTCAATTTAATAACGCTGATATTCTACGTAATACTATTCTTGGCGGCCAGTCAGCCACTTCGCGATCTATTGCCTTTCACTCTTGCATTGTTTTACAAATACCTAGCTAGAGGAGAAATTGACCAATTATGAGCTTGCATGATAGTATACCTATGGCTACGTACATTCTGTGTCTCCATCAGAAGGCCTCGCTCAATAATCGTAACTAGACCATGACAACGCCGTTTAATATATTCTGCGTTTCAGTTATGAGCGATTGTTCGTCGAGGTTGCCGATTGTGACTTACATGGAGGTGACGCGCCATTTGTCCTACCACCAAATGGCTAGAACTTCGTAACACTCTGTCGTCGAAGACATCTGTCTTGCATCGTAAGCTCAAGGTGACGTAGTGAATCCACGGCGTTATCAAAGAGAAAGATTCAGGTAGGAGTAAAGTCATAGTCAACTGAGCTAGCATTAAAAAAGCGAGTATTCCTGTTTGAATTATTTTAATATTAATTGGTAGCTTGCCCCAACATGACGGCTACAGTTGTATATTTGGGTTCCAGGACGTTCGTAGTGTGAAGCCCTAGCTCGATAATTTGCCGCTCAAGTCATACACTTAGGTAACTACCTAGTAATATGCGGTGCTGTTCTCATTAGAAAGTATCATGGATGCTGGCTCTGAGACGGATAGCGTATTGCGGGGTTACCGCATCATTGCTCCTATAGGGGTTACATGGCGCCTGCAGAATGCCGCTAAATTAAACCCCAACCAGGTGCGATGTGGATGTGCCCGTAACCCTGAGTGTTCAATATTTCAGTTACACCATGTGTGTTATAGCCTATGTTGTGAGTAGAATTTTAGTCATAGATAATACTTAATAGGCTCTCCTAATAAAATCTGAACACCTTAATTGCGGAGTGCAGGTTAAAGCCGAGGAGATACATACAGATACTATGTAACCAGATATGCAGCTCGGAGTAATTAGTAGGTTAGGTACCTAAATAGGCTTCTTCTAATAACTTGGCTTAACTTATGAGGGGCAATCTTGTTTACCTCCCATCTAAGGTGCTATCGGATTCGGATATAGAATAGAACTTGGTGGTAGTGGTGCTAGGAGGAAGCCCAACATAAACAGGATACCTATACCACATTACAAGCACCATGAATTACCTCTCCAGAGAGAGAAATCTGGAATCAATAACGTCGTCAAAAGATGGAAATGGATTTCCATGCCGCACAACCAGGAGTTGGAGTCTTTACGCAAGCGAACGGTGTTTATCATGCAGTATCACCAGGATCTAACTACACGTCGGTCGTGGGTTCTACCCCGTGTTATACAACAGGCGGTATGCTGCAGATATCGATAGCATCAGCTTTCAGCTTCGCAATAAGATACCTCTCTTAAACTTCTTCCAGGTGCTTCGTGAAATTCTTAGTTGGTGATGAATCCAGTCCGTTAACATCTCAAGACGGTCTGCCGCAGCATGTATTAGGTAAGTTCTTCAACAATATTGGCTCCAGAGTTCTATATAAGCTATCAATGCCCGTGTAGGTTTTCATCACATCACGTAGTGAAATCCATCCTATCCACAACAATAACCAGCTCTCAAATACTCTATTAATATTTATATCACCATGTCTCTCGTCGATTCCTTGGATGGAGCTGTCGTCACATTCTTCAACTACGGGACTGGCACCTGTCTTGATCTTACTGGAGGTAATGTGATTCTTGATTCTTTAAATCGACTATCAACTGCTCCTGAGCTAACTCACATATCAAGGTGCCAAAGATAATGGCACACCCATCACTGGAAGCCTCTTCAACAATGGCGACAACCAGAAGTGGAGACTTACTAGGATTGAGAAGAATGCTGTCTGGCCGACTTGGGTAATTCGAAATGTCCAATCTGAGAGTGAGAACTACGTTCCCTGATAACTAAAATTTGGACTTTGAGCTGATTCGATAATAGCTAATATAGACCTTTACAATGGGGGCCAGGACGACGGGACCAGAATCAGTGGCTGGCATGGTGCTGTGGAAGGTAACACCAACACCCATCAGCTCTGGAGGCTTGTCACTGCCGACCCTTCGGGTCGAGTATTTATGTACGTCTACTTATATTCATGTAAGCTATGGCGTGTAACTAATCTGGGCAGGATCCAAAACGCGGGTACTGGTACCTATGTGAATCTACTCAACGGGAATTCGGCAGACGGGTAAGTTCATGTAGAATTATGATGATGAATCCTTCCGATATATAGGCGGCTAACTTGCTTGGGATAGCACTGAGATCTCCGGCTGGGCGGGATCTGTTGAATTCGAGGAACCGAATCAACTTTGGCGCATTCTGCGCTACTAGTGAGCTTGTCTCATTCTTTGGGGCGTAAGTTTCATCTGGCGTTGCTATCTACGCCCCGGAGATAAAGAATAAATGTCGGGTTATTACTTCAAGGCAGACTGCCAACATGCTGTAGTTAGAAATCTGAAGTACTACGCGTTTCAGTTAATTATACGAAGCCTGGAAACATTCTATAGCTTACCTTGTCACTCCCTATGAACTTTTAGTTTTAATTACCAATTGACTCAACTTCGTTTACTCATACGTTCAACCCTTAAGACAATTTTCGAAGATTCCTTGGCGAATGTATGCTACCTTGAATAAAAGAAGTCTGGTGTCCCGGGTGCACCAATATTGACCTAGTCGTGCCTTTCTGGTTGCGAGTCTGCCAGCATACTGAAGAACAAGAATCTGTCTGATTCCTCAGGTCGAATAGTACTTCAAGAAGTGATCCCAGATCCGGTCGCCCTCAATGCAGCTTGTATCGGACGACAGACCTGTCAGCTTGTACGCAGTTTATCCGATTTATCATGAGGCTCTAGTTTCCATATAGAAGGTCTTACCGAAGAGCAATAGCCTGCAACAACGTACCTGGGTAGACGAATGGAGAAAGGATAAAGGGGGATGACAAGACAGAATGTCTTGGATTGGGAGGTAACAATTAATTATGGATGTAAGCAAATGAGATGCCATAAGTGAATACTAAATACAACAAATGCCAACGTCGAGTATCATAGAATACGGAAAATGCGTTGATTATTGCGTACCTTGCTTACATTCGGGAAGGTCACCAAGGTTCTGATGCTGCGCCACAGGGGATGCCAATGTGCCTCTTGGATAACTGACAGTATTTCTTAGTACTGCATATTTGTCGCATCCTCGCCCCTGAAGGTATTCTCATTTGTTTCTTCCTTGAGGAGGTCGGAAATAAAACATGCCACGTGGGGCCACTGTAAATACTATTATGACCTGTTTTGTTTCAACTTACTACGCAGCCAAGGGGTTGCGTGGCCCAAATTTAGACATATCTGGTAGCCGAAGAAGAATCCTTCAGGGCACTCAGAAAATCAGCCCATATGCGCGCTTCTGCTACCAAAAAACTCTCGTGTCATGAAACAAATTTAATAAAGAGGCGTAGCTTTGGTTATATGAAGGATTGAAAGCTGTTATTATTTATTGGAGCATGTCTCTCCAATCTACCATGCTGGGTTAACTCTACCTACCTACCTACACTTAAAGGATCACGGATCGCCAGATATAATCTACTAAACGGTTTAATAATTAACTACGACGTGGAAGTCGGAAGGATATACCTTTATCTTAATGGGCATCTTGAAAAAAGCAGCGTTACTTGCAGCCGCGCTCGTACAGTATGGTGTCGTAGGACAATCGGAGACCAGAATCACCAGCTCCCCGTCAGCGACTATCACCCGGGCCCCATTCGAAGGCTTCATCATTGCAGAAGCTACGAGTACGTCAAATTATTAATTGGAAAGTGAACATTTAAGCATATGGGCTAATATATACCAGCCATACCTGTATCATGTTCTAGTGACGAGGTGTTCACAACATCCGCCAGTTTTGCGGCTTGCTGTGCCACGACATCCTCATCATGCGCTTTTGCCACAGCCTGTAGAGATAATGCGGTCATGTTCGGGAATGGCGCAAGCTCTGATTGGTAAGAAGTCCTCATGTCTCTTTGCACGGATTAGCTTACTGATGACTTCGATTAGCGGCCCGCTACAATGCCATTCTCGAAAGATATATTCAACATATGGAGCAGAAGACCCGGCCTTCGTAGAGGTAGTTTGCGCTAGCGCCGGGGAAGCAGATACATTGTATCGAGCAGTGCCGATGACATCCCAGCTGATTTTACCCCTAGCGGGTGCTGACAGCACTACGGCACCGTCGGCAAATGACATTCCAACGCTAACAGCATCAGCCGCATCTACTGCTACGGGAAACAATGAATCAAGCGGATCCTCATCAAACACAAACGTTATCATCTTGGCCTCCGTACTCGGGGGTATAGCGGCTCTAGGCTTGATAATCTTCGCATTCTGGTATGGGCAGAAGCGAGGAGAGGCAAAGAAAAGTGCCGAGAACGGAGGGGTGTATGAGATGAAAATGCGATCGCAAACCAGCACTTCGGAGAGTCTTCCACATAGTGGTTACGAGCCAGCTTCGAATTGGGGTGCGGCGAATCTATCCGGCCCGTTGGCGTTATCATACACACATAATAAGTCGCAACAGTAATGTTCGACGGGGTTTTCCCCTTTATAAAGACGTAAAAATGTTAACTTATATTTATCATTTAATGAGAGTGAGCAAATATGCATGGAAACATATCCGTAGGTGAGAAAATCTTTGCTATGACAATCTGAAGCTGAGTAGTAGTGATATCGCGAATTGCGTTTGCATACCTACATGTAGGTAAACCGGGTGTAGGTAAAATAACAGACTGGTATTACCATACGTCTTAACAGATAGAAAAAAAAGGGTAATACCACATCACTTTGATATCTGGATGGTGCTCGAGCATGGGAAGCTGACTTAGCCGAATACCCAATTAAACCATTTGGAGAAGACGTTCCTACCATAGTCAATTAGTAGGTACCTCATATTAAATAGCGGCATAATAGAAGCATACCTTGGAGGCGTTGGAACGAATTTGTTGGTGTAGTCCTCGACCGCAGCTACGTCTCTCTGTAAGTCCACTTCGTATGGCCTATGGAATCGAGTCCTATGAATCAATTTCCACCCAATGAAAAGAACCGGGCAGACAGCAATCATGGTATAGCTGAGACATGTGAGCCGTGAACATGTAACTTTCAAGATATTGGACATATGCAACTCACGAGAATAGGAATTTTGGAACATTCCACTTTCCTGGCAGGAAGACTGTATAGCCACCTATAAACGTCATGATGAAAGTAGAAGCTAAGGCAAAATATGCGGCATATGGTTGGAGGAAACCCTTGTAGGGTAGAGTATCTCGACTGATGCCCTGCACCTTCAAAGCACGGTGGAAGCAAATGTATGTGACGCACATGACACTGAAATTGATGAGCTGGGACGCGGTTACCAGGCTCACGAACCAGCTCAAGACCACAGAAGCATTTTCGCTTACTTGAAGGAACGCCAATAACGCAATCAGCAACACAAATATCACGCAGTATATGGGGACGCCTCTTCTTGTGCACCTTGTTAGGAACCTAGGTGCTTTTCCCTCGAGGGCTAGCCCGTAGAGTGACCGAGATGCACAGTACACATAGCTGTTTCCAGCGGAAAAAGCGGCTGTCAAGACCATGGCGTTGACTATGTGTGGTAGGATAGGGATTCCGAGTCGGTTCATCGCAACGACATACGGCGAGGCTGCGGCACCTGGTTCGGAATTGGCGAAGGCTTGAGTTAATTCATGGTCGTTGTACGGAACTAAGATTCCTACACATAAGGATCCGAGCATGAAGAACGAGGTTAGCCGATAAAACACGGCATTGAAGGCTTTCGGCATAACCACACGGGGATTCTCGGCCTCGCCAGCAGCCATTGAAACGTAGTCCGGTCCGGCAATGGTAAAGGATGCCTGGATTAGGCACTGCATAAAGCCCTGAAAGCGGCCGAGGGGACCAGTTGTGTAGTATTCAGCGAATGCTCCTGGCTGATACCAGTACCGAAAGCCGAATCGATCGTGTAGAGGGTTCCCGCCAAGCATCACAACGAAAGTGAAGATTATCAATCCGACGATAAGTAAAACCTTACCGAGAGCAGCCCAGAATTCGGTTTCACCGTACCACTTAACGGCCAGAACGTTTATCAACGCATACAGCACAAGGACAATTGCAATTATAGCGCCAGCTGGAACAATATCACTCCAGTAATGGATGACGACATTGCATGCGGTCACCTCGAACGGCACAAGCGCAGCTTCGAAGACGAAGAAGTTCCAGCCGGCAGCAAATCCGAACGCCTCATCCACATAACGGCCAGCGAAGCGGATGAAAGGAGAGGAGATAGGCAGATACGTGACCATCTCAGCCATACATATGGTTATAGCGAGAATGACCGTACACCAGAGCGAGAAGGCGATGAACAAAGATCCCGGTCCGCCGTCGAGTAGTCCTTGGCCGATTGAAACATAGAGAGCCGTGCCAATCGTGCCTCCGATTCCGATCAATTGGATATGACGAGGCTTGAGTTTGCGGTGCGTGCCGTCCCTGTCACTGGATATCGTAAGGGTCTCGACATGACTACCCCGCCGGCCATGGTCGTTTTTCTCTGCGTCGGTAACGTTGTTACCAGCTCCATAGCCTGGCGGTGAGGCTGTCGAATATTCGACACCCGAAGATGTCATGACTGAATTTGATTCTCGGGTCAAATTCGAATGCCTCAGGTAGCGGACAGCCAGCTGGTAGGGATGGTGGTACGTCCGCCGAAAATTCCTTTAAGTAGTAGAGAAAAGAACTCGGCCACGAATTCCATAGGTGGTGATTATTAGAGTTTCTCCTGCGACAGCAAGATAATCCCAAACCGGGCAATGCGCTCAGATCAGATTGGCCAGTCAGCAGTCGACGTAAAAAAGTTGTAATGCAGTAAGAACGCCAAAATCCGAAGAGACGAAAGAAGGATTCACCTTGAGCGACCTTAAAAGAGGGAACTAGAAAGATAACATGTGCCAAGCTAATTCCGCCGCCTTGGTTCTAGCTGCTACCTGGTAGGCTAGGAAGCTGTGTAACCTAAGCGCAGGACGCAGCAAGGATTTAATTGGCGAATATGACTGGGCGGTCAGTGCTGACGAGTGATCGGACAAGGGTAGGCCTATCGACAGTTATGCACGTGAGAAAACAGCTCCCGGCGGGAGCTAACACCAACTGCACACCAGGTACACGTACCAGATAAGACATGAGTGAATCAGCCATTCGGTCACTGTAATACAGACAACCCTAAGGTGTGATGTGATGCTGACGGAAGAAACCGAGACAACGCAATCTCACATCAGCCATTCCAAGTAGTGTTTGTAAGGGGAATTGAGACCTCACCACTGATCAATTCGAAATGGCGTTGAATATTGATAGCCTTGGATTTTAGAAAATAAACATATTTGGTAACAGCAGAACCTTGTGACCTCGTGCTAAATGTTGTGACCAACATATACCGTATGTAGGTACCTAGCTGCATCTAGCGAATGAGGAGGCGAGCCGAGAAGGCCTTAGTCGGATCTTGCCCTGCATGTGTGCTACCCAAGACACGGTAGCGTCTTTGCAAGGGTCTCTTATTCGGTGAATGGGTTTCAGTGGTTTCAGTCAGCTTTTGTGTTTTAGACCATTCTTCGTTAGTATCCTTATTCAAGAGGAACTATATATTTCCCTATTGCTTGTGCATCGATATCAAAGTTTATCGGTTCTTCTTCAGAACTCAAAAAAGGCAAGACATGATAACCTGACGTAGATTTATCATCCCTTTTCTAGCCGAGGTATTTAAGGTGAAGACTCGTCCAATAGTATTTGACTTTTCACATGTATTGCTTTTCGGATGTGGGTAACGAGCCACTTAAGGATCCCCGCTAATATCAAGTGCCTAGCTTCAACTGTTGCCCAGACCAACAGGCCAACAGGACAGCAGACTCGGACAGGCGACTACAAACGCGGGGAATCTTGATCTGAACGCTGAGGATTCCGCTGCCCCGCCTCAGCAGGACTAATTATCCTGCCCTATCCCTGTGGTTCTGATTTGTGCTATCATCTTGGCGTAATTCTCGCACAAATTCATTGTCCGCTGTAGACGATGAAAAAAACGGTTCCCGTCTACCCGAGAGAACATTGCCAACAGCGGTTCCAACGGCGGTGGCAATAACCTTCGAGTGAAACATGATTCCTAATTCTTGACTAGTAAACCAGCTTGCGCGGTCCATCTGTGACGCATCCAATCAGTCAGTGTATGCTCATATAACATTTCGGCTGTTCTCGATGATTCATCAAAACAGGGAGCTGCTCACATTTCCGGATCCAAGAACAACATATTGGCCATCCACGAGAGTGAGCTTGAGATGCGACTGCACTGGCTCTTCATCTTCTATACAATCGGCTTCGCGATCAGGGTCCGGACGGAAATAGTCGATAGTTAAGAACCCTAGCCGAGGTCGTTGTGCTTCCACGTTAAGGTCGCTTTGAATCCGAGATTGTTCAGCTTCAAGTTTCTTGTACTTCCGAATGAGGTATCGAAGGCAGAACGAAGTCGTAGTTCCAGCCGTGACAAGTTGCTCTAGAAGCATCAACCTTTTACTAGTCACTATAGCAACATTGACTCCGCGCTGAACGGCTTCAAGAAGTTTATCAATCACTGCCCCAGACGTCAGATTGGGGGTCTGCATATAAATAAAGTGCTTTGCAATATCTAAGAGCTGTAATATGGCGTAATTGAGGGGCGTTGGTGGTGGCGATGGATTGTCGTGCCACGGAATAAGATCAAATTTGGGGTTTTGGTGATGGGAAGACGGTAGAAGCACTGTTGGGGTTGTCGATTTTGAAAGAGAGATATCGCGAAGGTTCACAGGGTTTGTGACCGAGTTCAACCCAAGTTCGTCTAAGCTTGGAGGCCTAACGAACTCGTTGTCTGGACCAACTTGGGCAGGAAGTTGATCTTCAAGCTGCGTATCCCAGACTTGTCGATAAAACTCAACTAGACCGGCTACAGCGTCTCCAGTTATTTCAACACATCCTTCTAACCATACTTCCCAACTCACATTGCAGCTGGGAAGCCACGCTCTCTCACGATCAACAATGAGAAATTTAGGGTGCATCACGCTGAAAGGCAAGAAGAACAGGCTTTTGACACGGAGATCGATGTGACCGGCCTCTAAAACTTCGGGGCTTGGTAAGCCTAGGCGCTTCGACCATGTTGATGGTGGGTACACGTATCCATCCTTAGACCACGTGTGGAAAAGTTTCTGTAGAAATGATCTCGATGAGAAACAGATGCGTATCTTTAAGGGCGGTAAAGCATTTGTGTCTAGACCAGATGCTTGGATGCGTTCGCGGCGGTTTTCGGCAAGCTTTTCTAAAGCTTCTTTCAATGCCGACAGGGTTGGAGACGGCGCCCAGAAGCAAGTAACAAGAATAACTTCATACTTGGCCCCGATTATGGCGGGAATCAATAACTGGGTGTAGATGGATGCGCCAGTGCCGAGGTGAAATGAGCGCACATTGGAAGAGCTTACTAGAGAAGCCTCTGGGTCAGAAACATGATAGTCTGGGAACTCGCCGTGTAAAGCTGGGGCACGCTCTACGAGGGAGGCTTTCCACGTATCCTTAAACCTAGGAAAGGAATCGAACTTGATATAGGCCGACTCGTCGTTTTGAGATGGCATGGTGAGAAGATAGAATGAGTTACGGCCGGAATAGCGGCCAAGGGTTCGTCCTGTAAACGAGTCTGTTTACGCGCAACGATACCATCAAGTTATTGTCAGATTTGAATGGCTAGACATTGCTACATCATATAAAATTGCTAAGCGCTGATTCTCAATACAGCCTAAGCTTTATTGGGGAACATAGGTCTATGATGGCAGATGGTGGATGTAGAGGTGATGAAATTTAGGGATCCGGGTGCGCTGTTGACAAACAAATTGCAGTAAAATTAGGGGAAGCTTCAACTGTAATTTTACACATACCAAGCCACTCTCAGCCACGCGTCATGTGACGGATACCTGGAATTGAGTACTGTCAGATAGTCACGTGACTGTCATGTGACTACCCTCTCTTGTGGTGTCACTCACGTGACACCACCAGAGAGTGCGTTTGTAGAATTATATTCGTTTGTATCTGTTGTCTGTTCCAGACAACAGAATTTTCAATCTAACAACTATTCTCTCAATCTTGATTCAGTAGTGTTATCTGATAAGTACCTAGAGGGGATAATTGAGGCAGAATAGTGCTGGGTAAGCATTTTGTAATCCACTGATGGAGGGGGCGGGGCCTTACTATCCTTTATTCACTATCCTTTATTCTTAAACATCAACTTGGAACTCCCCTTCATGTTTTACACCTTTCACCAATCTATGGATGATCCGAAAGTCTAAACGATATTGACATCTTGAACAACTCAAAGTGAAAAGGTGGCTAATTCCAAAGCTATTCTTATTAAATCATTTGTTTCGGGACATCGCCCTCAAATAGCATTATGCATTTATATACACACGAAATATCCCCTCCCATACCGAGAAAACCCACACTACGCAAGCTCAGGCTTCTGTGCCGGACTAAGCGACACCGGATAGTAGAAAAGTTCGTGCGGATCGAGTTCCCCCTTGAGTTTCTGGAGTTTGCCAAGGTTGCTACCCCAGTACATCTCTTGTGCCCTTGTCCTGTTCAAATTCGTGTCTGGGTAGTTAAAGTACATCCCCCAGTCAGATGCCACCAGAGGCGTGGTTGTCGCCGATGACCAGTCATTCACGAATTTGATGCCCTTCTCCGGAGCACCACTTGTTGTGATGTAAAACTGGAGGATGTATAGCTTGTCCCGGTGCACATAAGACGTCAACTTTGAGTCAGCTTTCCAGACGGCCGAGTTCTTGCCTCCGTGGATATCCAATTGGATATACCAGTGCGCGGTTTCGTTCTTAGCCACATCGAACCAATAGTCGGCAAATCCCTTTGCCGCAGTCCCGTTCAAGCCTTTGAGCTCTAGGCTCTTACCATAAAATTCTTCTTGCTATAACGAGGTTAGTAGCCAGTCATTATACGAACTGCGGTTACTTACCACTTGGGTGTAGGGGTAGGTTTGATTCAGCTTCATGGTAGCGAAATGTTCGAGTCCCCTTATCCAATTGACTGTCTGAGCTGCCGCTAGCCTGCCTCCAGTCTTGTTTAACAGCGGCTCGAGTGCAGCTTCAAGGTCGGTCCTGTTACCATGGTAGGAACCTTCCAGCTGAGTAAATTGGCGCGTGGCATAGAGCCGCATGTTCAACTCGGACGGCTGGGTGTTCAGGGCATAGTCCTCCAGAGCTTCCAACCCAGCGACAGTGGTGTTCTTCTTCCATGGCAAGTTCACCACAAACCAGGTGACATTTGCGGGAGCCTCAAAAGTCTTGAGCTCATAACTCGTGACGATTCCGAAGTTTGACCCTGCACCAAGCAGGCCCCAATAGACATCCTTATTCTCTGTCTCCGAGGCATGAACGAGTGTTCCATTCGCCAATAATACATTCATCCCGATAACCCAGTCTAGGGCTAATCCATGAGTGTGGGAACTCATGCCGAACCCTCCGTGCAGGACGTGGCCGGATATGCCAACACTAACCTGTTAGCTTTAGTGCCTCCAGTGTCTTGACTTCGATTCTACTCACCCGGGGCATGTTCCGTGGGATATAGCGCGGTTTCCTTGAGCGAACAGCTCTGCTGCCAAGTGGCCTAGCCTCGTACCCGCGTCTACCGTTGCGATATTCGTTTCCTTGTCCAGTTTCACAGAGTTCATGCGGTCTAGCTCGAGGATGAGATGACCATCCTCGCCACCAAGACCTAGAGAGGCATAGCTGTGACCTCCACATTTCGCTGTGACTTTATACCCCAGCTTTGAGCCGCACGCCATGGCACTCTTGATCTGCTCTACAGTGGTAGGTACAGCGATGGCTGCAGGTTTGAATGGCAATCGTCTGTTGAAAGGAGTAATGTCACGGTTATAGTCATCGGAACCAACTTCATCCACCACTGTCGAACTTCCCGAAAGGCAATCCTCTAAAGCGGCACGTCTGTTGAGGAGGGCGCCTTGGCTGAGGCTAGCCAGGAGCCCAAGGCACAAAGCCACTTTTGAATGCATATTGTTAGAAACTGGGGGAATGGGAGGTATCCTCAGTTGAGGTGCCACCGAGAGGTCTTATGGCGTCTTGTCTCTAAACCTCAGTCGTGTTTTAGGGATTATATATTCTCGACGCGGCCAGTTCCGCTGTTCGAAATTCTATGTACTCGGACGGCTAGTCGAACGACAGCGCGACTTTATCACATCCTATTGCCCATTCTTAACTTATAGCGGAATCACAGTTGAAGATGATATAGGGCTAAATGGTCCGATACTTAATATCGAACATCCTTGGCCACCAAATTCGGGAGTTGGGAGGCTCCCAGCACGGATGTTACCGGGGATTGGCCGACTAAGTGTTGGATCTCTCTAAGAGGGCGGCGGAGACGTGGAAATTTTGGCCCGTGTAAGGCTTGCAGCATCAAGGACAGTGGGCTTGTGGTCGATCTTTCCGGCTTCTTCCAATCTAGCTCACTATTGTGATTACGATATCATATACAGCCTATATAAGAAGATCTCACTGATAACATTTTATGTGGCACCTAATTAGATACAGCGACTAACGCCAGTCCTAGATCCAGGTATCTCCATGTTTTCGGATATAGGTCGAACCATCGCTAGCAGCCGCCCTTACCCACGATTTTGCTTATTCTCACAGCCATTCAAATTCTGGGTACTGTCTTACTGGCTACCTTGAATACGAATAAGCGCGTTCAAGTTCCGGGAAAGTGATTAAAGTTCGGCAAGTCGGCTATTGGAGTCTTAACACTACGATATACTAGATTGGCGTCCCAAAACGCTGGCCCAACATACGATCCTACGGAACATAACGTGCCATAGTAGAGATCCCCCATGGTAGACTGGCGGCATAGACGGTGTCAATTGCCGGTCCTCTAACTGAAAGATGCACAAGATGTCATCAAAAGCCATCTTGCAATGGGGCCATCTGCTGCTCCATCATACTACATATTGAGCGCGCCTGGAAAAATTACCAGGTCACGAGTCCATCGCGTCTAAGTTGGGATGCATAATCTACCTCCAAGAAGCACCAAATCCTGATCACCAGCTGCATGTTGCGAGCTCGCAACCGAAAACAAAAGGCCGTAATTAGGGACACGTTAATTCCCATGTGCTATCTGTCCATCAGGGCGTAGGACCGAGCCTCCGGGATCGTCGCGGGGAGTGTGGGGGTTAGTCTGGGGTATCGTCACATTGAACAAAGGACAAAAAGCCGTCTAGCCAACGAGATCTTCGCTTCAACTTCTTTAATTTAGCTAGGGTCAACCATTTAGACGCGATAGACGAGGTACCAAACCAATTAGCCTTAAAAGCCCCTGCCGAGCGTAATTCCTCCTGTCCGGAGCGTCGCACAATCGGGAAGATCTTCCGAGATGTTACCATTTACGCTCGCGGAGCCAAGCAGTCGTTCGGCTTTGCGTACCAGCAATCTGTTCGCGACAACTTTCCCCGGGTTTGCTAATTATGATGTTGCTGTTTGAGGCTGTAACCTGGGGAAGTCGGTCCTTACTGTCCCAGTTGTGTCTAGGTGCGTTCGTTTTCGAGATGCGAACCCATCAACTCAAAGGTGAACATGTTCGCATCGTCTGCGAAACGTCCTTCCTCTAATCTACATCCTTCACCTTCATTCAATTTTACACTCGTTCAGTATAGTTGTTCTGGTGTGGTGTAAGGTATAGTCCAAAATGGCATCCTTCAAGACGTTGATTCTAGGAGCTCTTGGCCTAACACCGGGGGTGCTTGGAGCAAACCTCCTCGCAGCTCACTACACTGGCAAAATATTCTCTCTCTCCTATACTGGCGGCGGTAGAAACGCCACATTGGTGAACAAGTCATCCGTTGGAGGATGTGGAACCTTACCCGCCTGGTTGCAATTGAGCGCCGACGCGACTACCGTGTACTGTGTTGATGAGGATTGGAATGGGAGCGGCCTGCTTGCATCTTACTCGGTGGGGCCTGACGGCAGCCTGAAGCAGACAGGAAAGGCTCTTACTGCAGGTGCTAGCGTTCACGGTTCGCCATTCGGCAAGGGGGATGACGATGGTTATGGCTTCATAGCTACCGTCCAATAGTACGAGGCTACTTTCATCCATCTTTGAGGAAAGAGACTAACATATGTTTTCAGCGACCCTTCAACACTAACCACATATAAGCTCCCTCTTAATAATGTTACATCCGTCTTGCAGAAGCTGAAGTTCAACATGACGGAGCCAGGTCCCAATTCGCGACAGAACGCGCCCCACCCGCACGCCTCCCAACTCGACCCCACGGGAAATTACCTAATTGTGCCAGACCTAGGTGCAGACTTAATCCGCATCTTCAGCATCAACGCCGAGACAGGCGACCTCACGGCATGCGAACCCGGCCAAGCCGACCCTGGCGACGGACCACGACACGGTGCTTGGTGGGCCCCGCACTCCGGATCCACTCTCGGCCAGAGGCTCTACACGGTGAACGAGCTAGGTAACTCGGTCTCGGCTTGGACCGTCACTTATCCCGACGGAGGGTGCCTAACCCTCAAGAAGACCCAGACGCTCGCCACATACGCCGAGGGCGTCAAGCCCCCTAACGGATCCAAAGCTGCCGAGGTACACGTATCTGGAAACTTCCTGTACGCCGCGAACCGTGCCGACGAGACTTTTGGCCCGCAGAACGACTCCCTCGCCACTTACAGCATTGATGTCGATACCGGTGATATCAAATGGGTCGAGGCGACGCCCGCGCATGCTTGGTTCCCCCGCTCCTTCTCTATCAACAAGGCCGGCACCCTACTCGCTGTTGGCGGACAGACTAGTAGCAATGTGGCTATCATTGCGCGCGATCCCAAGACAGGGAAGCTGGGAGATCTCTTGGCTAATCTACGGGTTGCGACGCCTGGTACGCCACAGCAAGAGGATGGGCTGAGCACTGTTGTGTGGGTTGAGTAAGGCTGATCAAAAGGAGTATGAATTTCTAGATAAAATGGTATCTTTCGGGTCAGGGGTAACTAGGCGCTGTAACAAATAAGACTATCGACAATGACATATCCTTCTCGTATATAGGTGTTGGTAATCAACTGTATATATCCCAGATATAAAGCTTTATAAACGCCGCCGTGTAGCTCTTATGCGTAGTTTATAGCATAGGAAATGGAACCACCTCGTTGTCTTTTGCAAAAAGCTTAGGCGGGCCCTAGGCTGATTAAGGTCTATGTTATTGTTGTATATATGTTTAACTCGGGTACAGGATGTGCACTTCACACTACCTACCTCTTACGACGTTCTTGGCTGGTACCCCTTATCCCCCGCTCTAATTGGACAAGATAAAGACAACACTACGCCTTGAGGGATCTCCTGTAACTGTGCCCAAACACGTCTTTCCAAATAAATTTGCATGAAAGTGAATAAACATACGCAATGTTGCCGGTGGCTTATCAAGAAGTGGTAATATTCCCCTAGAATGGTAGAATTGCAGGGGGAGCTTCTAAAGGTTCGTGGCTCACTCCACTCCTTACTAGAGTTTTGCAATTACGGTGACGAAATAACGTGTGATATATAGCTATATTTCCGTTCCAATATATGATACAGTCAAGGTACTTCACCTAAAAGGGGTGCTCTATTCGGCCACACAAGTGTGGAAACTTCCCTGGTATTATTATATTATTATAAACTATGTACGGGGTCGCCTGCTTGGTAAAGGTTAGAGACCTCCACAGGTCCACTCGTCAATTTTTTAGGATTATACTACCTAAATAGGTAATATTTACATAGCCACACACGTCCCAAATGTA
>KZ112733.1:0-34950 GCA_002120305.1 Hypoxylon sp. CO27-5 | reverse complement strand
TATTAAATAGTATAAAATATATAGGATATATTATAAAAAAAAAAAAAAAAAAAAAAAAAAAAAGGTGGGAGTTATTAGAAATATTATGTAGTTGAGTAAGTGCGACGGGGTCGCTTTTCATGACGAGAACAATGTGGTAGCATTGGAAGAACCCGAGCGTAAGTTCCTCATGGAATATCTGAGTTTTTATAGTTGGAAAGTGTGATCATCTTGAGTTTCAAGTGAGCGAGTTGCTTCACGATAGTCGTCTGTGATGGCGCCAATTAAATCATTTAGTCCATCGATTGTGGCTTTGAGATATGTGGCTTGGGCTGCATATAACCTACATGTACCTTCCAACGTACAGTACAGGGCGACGTGGGGCTACATGTAGCAGATGTTGCCTTGTAGCACCTCGGCGGGGTAACTGCCCCGCGTCTTGAGCTTTTAACGATTCCTACCTCATCATGTACCAATCGTCACACCTAGGATTACATACCTCCTTAAATTGTTAATTTGTCGAATGCTTCTTGTTCCCGTCAATTTATAACTATGACGAAATACGAAACACAACACCGATAGAGTCGATATACAACTCTCTGAAAACCTCGACGATTCCCTTGCCAAACCCTACCACGAGTCTAATTCTTGTAAAAAGCACTACACACCGAGGACAGCCACTGAATCGTCATCGACAATGGTGTTACCCGTCCCCTTAATACGACTCCAATGCGGAGTTAACTCTTACGACTGGGGCAAGATTGGTTCTGAATCTGCCGCTGCCAGATTCGCCGCAGCAACGCCTTCAGATACACTGACTATTCAATCCGACAAGCCCTACGCCGAGGTGCGTCTATCATAGCTTATATATGGCCAGTCTGATCACTGATGAAGGGGTTTGTGTTGATAGCTATGGATGGGTACGCACCCTTCGAATCCGTCGAAGGACCTCGAGACCGGTCGAACGCTGCTAGAATTGGTCGAGTCCAACCAGATGCTTCTGGCGCCGTCGGTGAGGGCGAAATTTGGCACCAAGCTGCCTTTCCTCTTCAAGGTGCTTTCTATAAACAAGGCGCTCTCCATTCAAGCCCATCCCAACAAGAAACTCGCCGAGCAATTGCACGCCAAGGATCCCCAGAACTATCCCGACGACAACCACAAGCCTGAGATGGCCATTGCCATTACCGATTTCGAAGGGTTATGTGGATTCCGGCCCCTTGGCGAGATAGCCCATTTTCTATCTTCAGTAGCCGCGCTGAGACAATTGGTTGGCGAAGATGCTGCAAAAGCCTTCATCGCTACCGTTCGAGGCCAGGAGAATGACGATTCTTCCGAATCTACGACACAAAACAAGAGAGCGCTTCAATCTGCCTTTGCCGCCCTTATGAAGTCTTCCCAGGAAGACGTCGCGTCGGCCGCAAAGGAGCTTGTATCAGATGCCGAGAGCAAAGGAAGTGAGTTTGCGGATGGTGGAGTTGAGTCTACAAGCGGAGCGGTTATGTCCGAATTGGTGATCCGATTGAACAAACAGTTCCCTGATGACATCGGTCTCTTCGTCTTGTTCTTCCTCAACTTCGTGAAGCTTTCTCCTGGTGAAGCTCTCTTCCTCAAGGCAGATGACATCCATGCATATGTGTCTGGAGATATCATCGAGTGTATGGCAGCTAGTGACAATGTCGTACGAGCCGGATTTACGCCCAAGTTTAAGGACGTCCAGACTCTGGTTGACCTACTAACTTACAACTACGCTCCTATCGAGGAGCAGAAGATGACGCCAACGGAGTACCCGTATGTAGTGCTCAACCGCACCGCATACAGCTCTGGTTCAGAAGCAATTTTATACGACCCCCCGATCGAAGAATTCAGTGTCATCAGAACGGTTCTCAAAGGCGAGGGGTCGAAGGCTACCTTTGACCCTCTGGACGGACCAAGCATCGTCATCTGTACTGGGGGCAAGGGTAAGATAACGGTTGGACCTAAGACAGAGGAGGTTAAGGAAGGCTATGTTTTCTTTGTTGGTGCCACAGCGGAGTTAGTACTAGAGTCTCAAGGTGGTCCGGATGACTCGTTCACGACCTTCAAGGCATTCTGCGAAGTTGAAGACCACAGCAATGGAGCGCACATTTAAATGGGGCTTCGAGTTACATCTAGGGACTTGAAGGTTCCTCAAAAGTGTATGTTACCCGGGCGAAATCGAAACGATTTTCATCAAGTTTTCGAGGGCGAGGTCTTGCGGACTCCTGTAAGGGGATTGGGCTTGAAAAAAAACATATAATATTTCACTATTACCATTCACTTATGCTACCTAGTCTAGAGATATCCTAAAAGTAATCATCGATTGGATTGGACATTTTACTCTGCTTTAGGATGACACCTTTTCGTTACCTTATTCTTATGTACCCCTTTTCCAGATAAGCGGACAGCCTATTTGATCACTAAGATCGAGTGGCCCAAGCGTCTATTATGGGACTAGGTACCGTACATGTACCCTATCGGTGGTACTGTACCTACCAGGGGATAACATGCGTCTAACTTGATTAGGAAATTAGCATGTTCTACAGTAGCGTGTTATTTAGAGTTAATATGGAGTAGCTGATACAGTGTTTATAGCAGTAGAGTTTAGGTGCTGTAAACACCCCTATACTGCTGTACCACACTACTGTACCTAACTTAAGGTAATGTACCGTACCTAATGCACTACCTGACTGCCTCACCTCCTGTCCATAGGTTGTACATAACAAAAACAGCGGAGATTGAGAACAACATTGAATTGATGATAACCTAAGAGACTGGGATTGTCCTCGGGGGGGTCCTGGCGCGCTTTAATGTTTCATTAATCTTCCAATTTGGAAATCAACACGACGAACCTATTTTTTTTTCTTTCCCCTACTGTACTCTTGTCCTTGCTCAACTTTGTTTTCCTTCCTTGACTTATTTCACCGTGCATTCGTCAATCTCGGAAATTGTAATTTTACCTATTTTTAATCAGCCCCCTCCAAACGGAGTACCACGACAGCCCCTTCCGTCGGTACCTCCACTTCGCAAACCCTTTCGACGACTCGAATACTACGAAAGACACGGTCATCTGGTCAATTGCTGGGTCTACTACATACCGTAATATTCAATTACGACGCGTTGGGTAGCAAATCACCGTTCTACCTGCCTTTCTCCCTCCAAGACTCGCATTCTAGGTTAACCTCGACGACATAATATTCTGTCCAAGCCCAAGTGTGCGACGTGAATCGACGACTGCTGAACAACAAAGCACCCAACGACGGTATCGATCTAGTTTGTTTCCTCTAGGATCTTCCCCTGACGACATCATCGGCGAATATCAAAAATGGGGGGCCAACTCTCCAAGATGATGGGCAAGATCTTCGGATCTAAGGAGATGCGATTACTGATGTTGGGACTCGACGCTGCCGGCAAGACCACGATCCTCTACAAACTCAAGCTAGGCCAGGATGTCACCACCATCCCCACTGTCGGCTTCAACGTCGAGACGGTCACTTACAAGAACGTCAAGTTCAACGTTTGGGATGTTGGTGGTCAGGACAAGATCCGTCCTTTATGGAGACATTACTTCAGCGGTGAGTGCCAAGTCCCTTATCAAAGTCATGTTTTAGATTTATGGTCTCCCTTTCACCACTTCTTGTACTGGTCTATTACAATCTTCATGCCCTTATGATGGATTGGTGGGACAGCCGTGAACATAGACACAGTGACAAACTTCGCTACTGAAAGCGTGCTTAGAAACAAATGCTAATGCTATGACACGATAGGAACCCAAGGTCTAATCTTTGTCGTTGATTCTTCCGACCGCGCGCGAATGGACGAGGCGAGACAAGAACTACACCGCATTATTAACGATAGGGAGATGAAGGACAGTTTGTTGCTGGTGTTTGCGAACAAGCAAGACATCAAGGATGGTATGTGGTTGCCAGCTTTGTTTTTCACCTGCCTATTAAAGTGCGGCCACAGATAAAGATGCTATACTAACCGCTCTCATAGCTCTAAAACCCCAACAAGTGACTGAGGAGCTGCAACTGAACAAGCTGAAGGATAAGATCTGGTATGTGGTGCCTAGTTGTGCCACGACGGGAGAGGGTCTACTCGAAGGTCTGGCGTGGCTGTCGAACAATGTCAAGGCACCCCCTACACCGGCCAAGAAATAGGGCTTCTGATTCTTTGTTTCCTCGATACCCTTGTTTTTGATTTAGAGCAACTACATCCCCAACAGATCATCATGGGGTGTGGGACTTGATGGTTGAACCACAATGCCCGTCGAATTACATGGCCCGTACGGCTCCCTAATAATACGAAGAAATTGGTTCGGGTTGGCATGTATCTGGCGCGATACGACGAGGTAGAGTGTTCGCTGCGTTGGAGTCCAAAGTGCGTATTCTTGAGTCTAGCCATCGGGGAGGCGTCGTGTGGTCAGCATTACGATGGTGTCCAGCATTCTCCACCGTACCCTGTACATCTCGCCATACCTATCTCCTCCAATACTATCAATTCGGCCACGAAAGAAGTAAGCGGCGAAAGAATAAGATGCGGCCCTGAATAGATCGCCATAGTCTGCATTCCTACAGCTCAATTAGGCGGTGATGATGGTAGGAACGAAATGGATATACCCATCTTCTCGATACTTGAGCTCTGTCCTACTTCCCACATTTTCATTTTCTATCTCTTCCAAGGTTGTTTCACGACGCGAACGGGCCGGCATCTAGGCGCAGGGTCACAGGAAGGGAGAACAGAGAAGAGGAAAGAATATGCGAGTCGTCCCGACTTAGTATATAAGGGCATCTGGGGGGGCGTGCTCGTGTTTGTTGTATATTAATATTGTAATACCGGCAGTCTTGCTTGGCGAGAGTGTGAGACGCCGTGCTATTTTTTTTTTTTTTGCTTCAAATTGAGGAACGAGAATAGACCAAGATGAGTGTAAATTTCCTAGAGTGTTGTTCATTTCAGCTAGATTGTCTTATAGCAAAAAGACAACGTGGTTTGATTATTGAATAGCTTCACAGGTAACTCAGCAAGTGGTAGTTCTAGATGTAGGATCTCGAATGCTCCGATGTCAATTACCACCCAAACGCCCGTACATATGCGAACGTCAACGTCAACGTCAATGTTAATGCCATGCCTATGCCCCATCGCCGTGCCTTGTACCACTTCCTAATAACGCCGTTTCTTTTTCATAGATGTCATAAACAAGGCCGTGTGCTCTTTTCCCGTATTCATCATGCCAATGCAAGCGTGCAAATATTCAAGTCGTAGTATGCCCCTTTAATAACTAATATTAAATCCAAGCACTGGATCAATCAAGCCTCCTTGACCCTCTTAACAGGCCTAACAACACTATCATCCGGTAATCCGGATCTCTTAGTGCCTGGGAGGCTAGCAGTCCGTATATCGTTGTCGTCCTGGCTCACACGCCGCTGTGGGTATGCTACTTTTAGGCCCTCGAAACAGCTCGCATTTACACCGACGCCGCCACCTGAAGCTTGGAAGAACGAGTGTTGCAACGCCTGTGCTGCAGTAAGACGGCGTTCGGGATCGTATTCTAGAAGACCAGAGAGCAGCTTGTACCCCTCGGGTCCGAGAGCAGATAAACTGCCGTTGGAGCTAGGAGAGGAGGTGGAAGAGTGCGCACCGATGGTGCTGTAGTACCATTTCTCGAGATGACTTGTGGACGCAGCGGATTTGCTGTGGTGATGGTGGTGGTGATGTCCGTGGTGGCCCGGATGCAGCATAGGCGGCTGTAGCACGCTTAGATTGTTATACTCAGGCATACTGGGCAGGTATGGCCAACGCTCCTTAGTAGGCATGCCCATGATGTCGACGATCTTCTGCATTTGGTTGCGCTGGAACGGCACCGTCTTCTTGTCCATCTTAGCTTCCTCGCCCTTAAAGATGGGGCGCAGCGATAGTAACTCAGCAAATATACAGCCGACCGCCCACAAGTCGATCGCTGGTGTGTAGTGTCTACTTCCTAATAACAGCTCGGGTGCGCGGTACCATATCGTTACGACTACCTTGTCGCCGCTCCATAATGAATGCAGTGGTTTATGGAAAAGACGGGCTAACCCTAAATCACCGATCTTGACTTGTCCGCTCGACGTGACCATGATATTGGCGGGCTTGAGGTCACGGTGCAAAACCCAGTTGCTGTGCAGGTACTGACACCCATTCAGGAGCTGAAACATGATGCTCTTGACGGTAGAAGGAGGAATGCTGTGGCGAGGCTGCTGAGTGTGGTGATGAATGATCTGCAGTAAGTCGTGCTCGGCGTATTCGAATACCATGAAGATGCACTTGTCTTCAAGAATAATCTCAATGAGGCGGATGACGTTATCGTGCTTTAGTTCCGAGCATAGAGCCATCTCGCGCACGGCCGATTGCGATATTCCCGAGTACTGAATCTGTTCACCTTCTTTGTCTGGTTTGAACTTCTTGATAGCGAACTCGCCTGGCTGGCCATGCCGGCCGAGGGCCTTGTATACCCGACCATACGTTCCACTGCTGATAAAACCAATCACCTTATATTTATCGACGACTCTGACTTTAGATTGGTAGCCCACGTTGCCGCCTCTATCATTGGGATCTGAACAGGGCAGTCAGTACGTAAGCTATTTCTCATGATGATGCAAAGAGAGAGAGAGAGAATTTTGGAAATTAACTACGGTGGTTGCGGAACGGAGAAACACGTGTTTGGAAAGTGGGCGTTAATGTATGTTGTATCACTCTAGATTCTAGAGACTTATGAAGAGAGAAGCCTGCGTTTGTTGGCTCATGAGATGCCTTGTCCTCTTCCAGTAGCCGTACTCGACGGTACCGTAGTGGATTGTCGAGACCGTCCCCAAGCACCATGATGTACGACACTTATCTAGAAACGAAGAAACGAAAAAATCATGGACAAAAAAAAAGTGAGCTATGATGAGAGCTTATGACAATGGTAAGCTCTCAGCGGCGCAGCATGTCGCCAAAGTTGAATAAGTCCGAAGACGACCAATCAAGTGGCGGATCGAGGGTGTGAGATAGATGCTGTAATAGCCGAAAAGAGGAAGGAGGGGGAAAAAAAAAAGAGAGATAATGCTGAGTAGATGCGAGCGAGCAAATCAAGGAGCAAATCAAGCAACAGATACACCTCCACCAAACGCAGAAAAGACACTACTAAGACAAAAAGATACGACAATAAGAAGATGGCGTCGCATACCTTCAAAGGCAGCCTGTACGCTCCTCTTCAATGTTTGGTTCCTTGCGGAGACCGAAGCTGGGCCCGATGTGCCCGAAGCAGGATTACTGAGACTCATTGTTTAGCAGCCCGCTTTTGCTGTTGTGCTTGTGTTCTCGTGCTGGTTGGACACGGGGTCAGATCAGATGGAGATCCAGACTCAGATTCAGATAAAGATCAGGCGTGCGTGCGTCCGTCGGGTCCCTTCCCGGCCGGCAGCGTCGGGTGAGATGAGACAGGTCTCTCACTCCTTTCTCAGCCGCGGCGGGATCTCCCATGCGCCTGTGCGTTTTGTACGTGTGATGGATGATGTGTGATGTGTGATGTGTGATGTGTTGGTGTTCCTTGGACGGTGAGATTTGATGTTCCCGTATTGGCTAATGAGATTCTAAATATCTACAAAAGGGGTTTGGGAGGAGGCGTCTCGGATACTGATACGTATTAGGGGGGATCTGACTGGATACGACGGAGATGATAGGTGATGCCGTTTGTTCCCGTTGGCTCGTCGAATGTTTGTTTGCTTGTTTGGCACAGAGAATTATTAAAAATAAACACGACTACGTAAATTGCAAACAGTCGCTGTAATACATGTATATATCATAAAAATGAAGAGTAAGATCGATTCGCAATATATGATGTGATATATGATGTTATGTTTTTGTTGACTCGTTAGTTCTCTGCCTCGTTTATCGTGCGGTTGAGGCAAGAAGAGGTTGAAGTCGGTCTGGACCAGTCCAAACGTATCGAATGTGGCTAGTGGGGTTGTGGCGCAGTCACCCCTTGTATATAAGACAGGATAACCATTCGCTCATGTATGTACATGTAGGCTAAGCCTAAGCAGACAACAGTTACATGTACCTCGGGAAGGGGGGATGACTCGTATCTTAGGTACCGATAGACGGTATCGGACATCCCCTTTGGTAAGGTTCCTAGCTCGGTCTCAAGCAAGCTGAAATGCATAGAAGGAAAATGGAAGCGCCTTGAGCTAACCCATTTAAAAAATATCATTTTTTGCTACAACCTCGTAAACTCCATGATCGTTGAACTCTACTTCACACCTCGACTACTGCTGAGGAACCGCTCGGTCTCTATCGTGGTCCTAACTTTTCTAGAATCCTTGGTCCTTGTTCTGCCCACTCTTGCTGTGTAATCCACATACTCTCTTTGTCCGCCATAATATTGGCTAGTACCGCTCCACCCAAGAATACCATGTGGCGACGGCGAGGAGGATCCTCTATCCTCACCTTGAACTTGTTTAGCCGCTCGGGGTTGCCACCAAGCACACGCGTGAGCCATAATTGCTTAAGTTCCTTCTCCAATCGTGACGGTAGACCCGGGTACATGCTGCTGCCACCGGATAGAACGATAGCTTTGAATAAGGAGGAGCGTACGTCGACATCTGCGGACTGGATGGTGTTGAAGAGGAACTCGGCGATACCAGGCTGTTCGCAATCTACTAAATGAGGCTGGAAAAGACATTCTGGGGCCTCAAACCGTTCGCTACCTACTCGGATTACTCGACCGTCGGGTAGGGTGTAGCTTTCCACCAGTACTGTTGTGTCCTCACTAAGACGCTTATCCAGTTCCAGGTCGTATGATACGTAGCAAAGTTTCTCCTTGATCTGCCGCACGGTTTCGAAGTCGGCCGTTCGGTTAAGTGCGTAGCCCCTTCGTAGCAGCAGGGCAATGAGGTTACGGGTGACGTCTCGACCGGCAACATCAAGTCTTCGGGTTAGATGGTTGAGCACGACCGACTCGTAGACGGGAACAATATGTGTAACACCGTCACCAGAGTCGACAACGACACCAGAGCTTAGACCTAGCTTCCTGTTAAATTCTAGCCTTCGAGCTTGCAGGGGGTTTAGTTTGTACCTTGCGCGTATAGGGCCAGCACGGCCTGAATGGCTACGTAGACGCCCCCAAATCCGTAACGTTCAAACATAACCTCGCACATTTGTTCTCGGTTCTTCAGGGGGTTCATAGGCGGCTCGGTGAGGAGAATCTTGCGTCCTCTCGGGTCAATCTTCATCTTCTCGAAGAACGTATAGTCCCATAGGTGCTGCATATCGTCCCACTTCTTCACGATACCGTTCTCCATGGGATAGGAGATTTGAAGCATGGTCCGCGCCGCTGCGGCCTCGTCACCACACATGATATCTTTGAGAACGATGTCATTGTCACTGTTCCTCTCTTCCGTTCGTAGGATCGGTCGGCCGACAATGGAGGGATATTGGAATTCGGGGAAGTTTTGTGCGGCGTATCCGACCTTTAGGAAACCGGTACCTCCATCGAGGACTAGCTTAATGTGTTAGGCATACAGCTGTTTAAGCCAGCTCGGCATAGTAGATAAGGAGAGCGATGCTACTCACCGATGGGAGGAGGTGCAGCCATGTTTCAGTGACCCCTTTGGTGGTTGGAGATAAGCAGCACACGTCAAACTGGAAAGTTTAGGGGTTGATCGTTAAATGGTGTAGGCTGCAGCGGACGAGGCCCCTTGCAGCTTTTGGTTGGCGGGGTTTGGATTTGGAGGTGAGGCGTTCGTCAGTCAACAATCAACCCGAACAATCAATGGGCAATCTGGAACCCAAGTTTAAAGTCGTAATTTGAGGCTGAGACGGGACCCGACGGGGACATCTGACATTGGTCATTGTGGCTGAGGAGCCCAATTATGCTTATAATAAGGTAATCAGAAACCGGGTTTGTATTTCATATGTTGCATAAAGCTAGAGTAAACCCGGATAAGAGATATATACCTACATATATACACCCCTCATTGTCAACTGCTACCCCGCAGAAAATAATCAAGTCACCCATGCAGCCATCATTGATGTGGTTTTAGTCATTGAAATACGTGTATGTAGGGAACATGTATACATAGGATATATGTGTAAATGTATACATAGAATTTGATATATTAAGCTGGTACATAGTATGTATGTAGATACCATCGACTTCATTTTTCACTTGGAATAGATGATTATAGGTGGATTGATTGATCGGTTCAGGTATCTTAAAGGTGTAATTCCAACTTTACTTCGTCAAAATTACATCTTCTACGAACAATAATAACAAACATGACTATCGAGCGAGTTCGAGGGAACACGACCAAGATTTTGGTCTTAAACCCAAACTCTTCGAAGGCCATGACGGACGGCATGAAGGCCGTTATCGATTCTATAAATCTACCATATGTACGTCAACACCGACCTGAACTATGCTATGCTTGATAGCCCCTTTATATTACACCCTACTACCTCTCCATGATTCTAGCATTGTGCCATATTCCCTTTATTCCACAGCAGGTCATAATATATCAAACGGCGAAGCTTACTTGGGAACCTTGGCGCAATATACAGTCAACCGAGATATATACCTACACGGCCCCATCAAATGCACCCTCAAGCATCAATGATGGAAAAGACCTCGAGCAGAGCACCAAGGCCGTAGTCGACGACATACAAAACTCTTACCCCAACGGCTTAGACTATGACGGGGTCGTGATTGCATGCTATAGTGTACACCCTCTCGTATCAACAATGCAACGTTCTCGAGCGTACCCTAAGTCGGTCACGGGCATCTTCGAGGCAAGCATTCTAGCTGCTCTGTCCTTGCTCGGCCCAGATGATACATGGGGTATCGTCACCACGGGCAAATTCTGGGAGAAGCATCTAGCGGAAGGTGTGAAGACATTCTTGGGCGCGACAGACTCTAACTCGAGATTTGCTGGGGTTGAGTCTACGGGCTTGAACGCCTCAGACTTTCACCACGGTGTCGACCCCGAGGTCGTGAGGAAGAAGCTCAACGAAGCTACAAAACGGCTTCTTTCTAAACCGGGCGTTAAGTGCATTGCGATGGGATGCGCGGGAATGGCAGGGCTGGAGGAAATAATTAGGAGTGCCGCTCGTGAGGAAAAGGGAGAGGAATTTGCGTATTCCGAACTGCACGTTATAGACGGGATCAGGGCGGGTATTATGCAAATTGAGCACATCATCAGACATCAGAGAGAGATACCTGGAAAACCATCATGAGCTATAACAGAAGCTATCATACTAAATCTGTAATGTATCGTCATATATCAAATTGCACAAATTCTCAAACTAGCACCATTCAATCAAGTCGGCGCGTCCGACCCCAAACCTCATCTACATCCTTCTTGCCTTTAGTCTCCGGCACACGCCAGAGCACAAACAGTCCGCAGAGGCCAGCCAGCGCAGTAAATATAAAGTAGACCCAGCCTGCACCTCCAAAGCGCTTGTTTAGAGCAACGTTAATGATAGGGAAGAACTGTGCTACCAAGAATGTAGCAATGTAGTTCGCGCCGAGGCAAGCGGATTGAGTAGCTCCAACTGCCTCTTGACCGACGAGCTCGGAAGCGAGGATGAACGGCACCGGCCCCAATCCGACGGCAAAGAAGGCAACGAAGAAAAGAACAGTCACTGCTGAGAGGATCTTGGTTTCAAATATGATGGACAAGGCTAGAACGAGCGCGCTTGCCCCTTGACCGAAGATGGAAAGGAGAAGGCAGGTCTTCCTCCCAAGTTTGTCCGGCAGCGGCGAACATGCGACGGTGGTGATGAGGTTGATGGCTGATATCATGATAGTTAAGAGCGCCGAGTTGATGGGCAAAAGATCTCTAAGAAGAGATACAGAATACATGATGATAGAGTTGATGCCGCACAACTGTTGCGCGCACATGACGCCGACAGCTGCTACAAGAGCAGGCCGGTATAAGGGGTCCCTCACAACTTCGAGGAAGCCAAGATGTCCATTGTTCTTCCCGCTGGCCTTGCTGTTAGTAGACCCTCTCCTAGGACTGGCGACTTCGTCGTTCAGCAGGCCCTCCTCCTCTTCCGCCACCACAGAGTCGCCCCACGTCACGGTTTCCTCTCCAATATCATACTGCCGGCCTCTAATCCTCTGTAAGATACGCCTAGCCTGCAGAACACTCTTATTCGAGGCTAACCAAGCGGGACTCTCGGGCACAAGCAGTAGTCCAAATCCCTGGACGGCACCGATAATAATACCGGCGCCTAAGATCCAGCGCCAAGCCGAGCCGTAGCTGAGGAAGTAGCCCATGGTCTGGGTGGCCAGGATGCCGACGTTGATGCTAACCTGGGTCATGGCGCCGAATGTGCCGCGCTCGCGTGGCGGTGCCACTTCGCTGATGTAGATAGGCACTATAACGGTTGCAGCGCCAGCACCCACACCGGAGAAGACGCGGCCAACGGCCATCATGGAGATAGATGCACCTAGAGTCTCGATTATAGAGCCAATGATGTAGAACAGGCTGGTCAACCGCATGGTTAGCAGGCGGCCTTTCGTAGAGGCTATAGGACCGCTGCCGAGGGCGCCGATCAGCCCGCCGAGAGTGAACATGCTCGATACGACAGCGAACTGGGCGTCGTCCATGGGGATACAGTCAGGAAGTGCCGAGGAGCTAGCTACTTCATTTTCGGACGAGGACGACGAGGACATGAATGATAGAACGGAGGAGAGTCGCGAGGAGATAGAGGACTGCTTGACTCGGCAGGAGATGACATCTTGAGGTGCGTTAAGTTCGGCCTAGTGACGTACGGATTAGACTATTAGGTTACTATTAAAGGTATGCGGTATAACTATTCTCTCAGGGAGCTGCGAAGATGAATTGACTTGAACTGACAAGATGAAACCCGAACTGCAGCGGCCCCAGCGTGCTAATAGCGACTAAGAGGATAAGATAGGGCGAGACATCTCGGATGCACCGCCGGAGCCCGGAGGACGACATATTTGGTGTTGAATAGTGTTTCAATTAACAATTACATACATATAAGGAGAGGATACGGAACTGGGATGAGAAGAAAGAAGAGAAACAATGAATAGTTTGACCCCAACGATCCCCCGATCCGAGCTCCTGTGATGGATGGGATGGGATGATTACATATCACCTACATGAGTAGCGATTGGTTAGGTTAGGTACCTATGTATTATCTTAATTGCATATTGTTGATTCAAAGATATCGTTATTCAAATACCCGAGCTTAATAAACCCGACCCGCGCCCGACCTACATAGGTACCTATGTACCTACATGTTGCATGTTGGAAGGTATACATGTACCCGTGATGCTTCTCACACTCGACTTAAAATACATGTCCATACTTAATATATGATTTACCTAATTCTTTCCAGTATGCCAAAGCTATCCATCTTAGGTATCTATAGAAAATGAAATACTTACCTTCTTGTACTTAGGTGAGATAAGACGTCAATATCATTTTCTAGGGTCGAAGGCCATCGAGCTGATCATGAGTCGGTGTCCTTGGCAACCCCGTTCTAACTGTGTATAAGACGGATCGACATATTGCTGTCCTTCGACAATCGATGAAACACCAGAATAAATTGTTTAACACGGTTTACCGAGGAATTTATTGATATATCATTCAATGCAAGCAATTGCTCAGTATTCTCTTCATAATGGAATCTTCGTTTCCTCAGTTTCGCCTCTTGCCCGCCGAGATTCGCTGCAAGGTGTGGCGTTTCGCCATTCCGTCTCGCACCATCCCAGCGAGGCTAAAGCTAGACCTGGACACATGGAATGCTGCGACGGAAACGGATTTGTTGCTGACGCATTACCGTGTCATATATGACAGACAGGTGCCTCTTCTCCCATCCGCAGGCCTTGTGAACCACGAGGCGCACCATGAGATAATGAAGCGTTATAAGCCCCTCCGGCTTAGTAGAGACGCCGTGAAACACGCTCTAGGATACCAGGAGGTAGACGACACGGCATTCAACACCATGTGCAATAGCTCCCGAATCTCGTCGTTCAACCCGGAGTGCGACGTGCTTGAGTGGATGGCGCCACAACACTGGACTGTTTTCGACTTTGAAAAGCTGTGCCCATTGTTCGTAGCGGCGTGTTTATCAGTGAGACATGTGAGCTTCCATTTCCAAGACTACTTGCAGGCCCGACTTGAGGTTATTGCTTTGGCTGTCTTGGATCCAGATCAACCATTGGAGACCCTGACTATCACTTTGGGACCCTCCGTCGAACGAGTTTCTCGATATCGGCTGGCGAGATGCCCTTATAAGTCTGAAGCTCCCCACGGAGATTACAAGGATATACCACGCATCTTGTCGCAATATGCTGCTTATTTCCCATCCTGGGATAAAGTGTTTGTCAAGCGTTCTACCCCAGCACATATTGACTGGCCCTCGTATATGCCCCGGCCTGAAGCATCAAGGTTGGATACACGATTTTCCATATACGAAGTTATATGCCAAGATGACCTGGAGGATAAAAAATATCTGGCGAGGCGTTGGTCTGAGTTGAAGCCGCGATTGACGACTGCGTTCTAGCGGATCTTCACTTTTGGCTTACACAGTTGAGGCAAGTCTACAGTGACGGTTTTATACCAATTGCCTGCCATGGGTTCTGTCTACCTGATTACGGCGTGCCAGGATAGGAAGTGCTGACCCTGGAACTTGGAGCGTAAGGGGTAGATACCTAGGTATATATGTTGGAGGGCGGTTCGTCGGTTGGTGTTGATAGATGCAAATGAGGATCGTATAGCTCAGACCGGGAGGGCAGTTAATTATACGAAGGTAAAGGCTTTTCACTTAACTACGAGATCGAGTTATAATAGAAGGCTCTTTATCGATTATACTACTAGTTAGAAGCCCATCCAATTCTCTCTTCTTGGCTAGAAGCGATCTCAAACTTCGTAACTCCTACCACCAAGTATTCTTGGTAAGATGTTGGTACGCTTCTTACGGGTAGGGCAACTAGGGCTCTGTTACTAGGCATTGTCGACTTGATCTACAGCCATATATAGGACAGGGCGATGCCAAAAGATAGGCGCATCCTTCAAGCTACAAGAAGAATCTGTGGAATAACGCCTCGACCTTAACCATGATCTGATCTTATTCATGTAAATCAACCAAGCTTGCTGCACTCTATCGACCAGTATGTCTATCGACATTTGCAGTAGCCTGTTTTCGATGCTCGTCGACCGGGCCAGTAACGCCAGTATTCGCCGACTCCTGGATTTATGAATTATGGATATACATGTAATTGTGGTCCACCTACTCAGTATCACTACCCGGGCGACTTGCAACCCACTTCACGGGGGCACGTTGTGTTTCGTTGTCTTCGGCTTCATTCACGCCAAACTTGGTCATGCTGAACTCGGGGAGGCGCTTGTGCTCTTTCCGTAGGACACCGCCATGCCTTAGCCTGCGCCGTCTTAGGACTTCCATTTCTTCGGTGTACTTCGTTTTCTCTTCTTCCTCGTCTAACATGGTGCCTTCGATACTTAGGTATCCATAGTCGCCGCTGACACCGACCTCGTAATGTTTGATCCTGAAATATAACTTCGCTCCCCCACGTATCCTCGTTCCGTTTTCGTCTACCCAGTAGCCGGTAGTATGTATTTGAGTTTTGTCGCTCTCAGGGTCATCGAAAGGATCGGGGGTGGGCAGCTTGGCTTCTTCCGCCGTCTTCTCCCTGTCATTACTCCTGTCTTTCCCTTTATCCTTGCCCTTAGATAGGAGGTCGACCCAACGCCAACCGTGAGGTAGTCGTCCAGCTTCGATAGAAGCATTGAACATGTCCCAACAGACAACACCAATATGGCCCTCGCCTTGTAGGTTCACTATGCCTTCCATCCACGCACCTCGAGTCGGACGGAACACGTCTACATCGACGGTTAACCACCCAAAGGTTACAGCATACTCATTGATGGATTCGAGTAACACAACATCTTCCATCGGGCTTTCTTCAGTCAGCGATGCTTTGCCCGGCGCCTCTCCGATGCGAGGGTTCCGATATGCCAACAAGACGCCGCGGAAACTAGGCACGTAGCGTTTAAGGAGAGGCCTCAGGTGTTGGTCCGCGAAGCCTTCTATCGGTTCGATTAAACCGGACGGGAATAGAGGAAGGTACTGGGAGACGGTCTGGGTGAAGAATGGGTAGTCTTTTTCGGATGGCTTTTGCCCGAATTCTTCGGAGCCAATTATCTCAGCTGGCGCAGAGTCGATGTCCATAGAGTCGGGATCTAGTGCTTCCTCTCCTCGTTCGGTTGTCTTCGGAGCCTCTTGACTATCCGGTATGATTTCCTCGTCAACCTCGGCCTTTTCGTGTTTTCTTTTATGCTCCTTTGACTTTTTCTTCTCCTTAGATTTGCGCTCTTCCGCAGCGCCATCTTGGGTTGGCGCAGCCTGATTCTCATCTACCTTATCTGTAGAATGTTTCTTATGTTTTCTTCTTTTCCCCTTCTTTTCCTGCTTGCTCTCTTCGCCATTCGCCTCGGCTTCTAGGATGGGTACTTCAGGTCTCTGGGGTTCTACCTTCGCCGGAGCTACTGGTCCCGCGACAGGCGCATTGGCACTGCTTTTTGATTTCTTGTGCTTTCGCTCACTACTCTCCGTACCGTCAGTTTCGCGATGTCGCTTGTGCTTCTTATGGGACTTGTCCTTTTTGTCTGGCAACGACTTCGACGTTGTCGTCGGCTCGTCTGCCATGGTGGAAGGGAAGGAAATTCCGGGCCTGGCGTTGAATTTAAAGTTGTTTGTACACAAATTCACGGCGATAGTTGCGAGGTATCCAATTGAAAGGTCTCCCGATCGTAAATTTTTTTTTTTCTTGGGGAGCAGCTGATGGTCCGTTATCGATAAGCCAATATACCTAATATTTTGGTTTCTCGCTTTTTTTGGGGAGCGTCGCGGGGAAGCCCAAAATTCTACCCGCTTTACGTATATAGTACAATCGCATACGTGCATTGATGCATACGTGTATTGATGCATACATGTACATGGACTGCCTCTACAATCATCATGTACCTACATATAGATACTTCACTCATTTTCCTTTTTCTAAGCATTTTACCTCGATAATCTATTGGAACCTCACAAAAAAAGAACTTTAAGCTTCGATATTCCTCTTCAATGTTCCTATATATATGTACATTGAGAATTACCTTTATCATGCCAAGTACGTCAGAGGACGAGGATGAGGATGAGGTTGACTTTCTTGGATACCTATGTACGTACGACTTGTCTTAATATCCTTCCCCGTTGACAGCCCCCTTCACAGCAGCGCTAAGAGGTTCCATGTCGTCGGGCTTGAGACCTAATGCCTCGTTATCCGTCTTGTCATATAGTGTGCCGCCCTCGGCCCAGATGCGCTTTAACGTATATAGAGTTGCGATCGGACTATTAGCATCCCACTTCTCCTTCTCGACTTCGCGAAGCTTCTGATTCGACGTGTGGTTGACCGTCCATTTCGTTCCTGTCTGCCTCTCAAACTCGGCCACAATAGTGTTTGGAGTAGTGACAAACGATTGGACTTTAAGCACTTTTCCTACCGACGCTTCGGGGTGCCGTAGAGCAGCGGCCACTAGTTTGCCAACGCTGTACGATGTCAATACGCTGAGACAAATGCCGGTTGCTGCTTTATATTAGGTAGTAGGCTTACTCTGGCATCGTTGTGAACCCAATCTTCTCGTCTCCGCTTCCAATTACTACGGCTCTCTTTGATTTTGTGTCAAAGCCCCCGGCGTCTTCAGCTACCGGTACCAGCGGCAAGAACATATCGATGTATGGGCCAGTGACGACGTAGGTGCATTGAACTCTCTTCAAGTTGTCGCGGATGAATTCCCGTACCCTTAGCTTGTTTTGATGCGGCCTCTCGTCTTTGCTCGAGACGTCGTATTCTATGTCCGTGCCATATTCGCTGGGGAAAAACCACTGAACGTCTTTACTTTCTTCCGCAAGTTTGAGCAGCTCAATCTGACTTAGGAGTGCGTTTCTTCCCAAGCAGGAAATGACTGTATCTATTCCACTGTAGGCCTTCTTGACATCATCGGCGTTACTGAGGTCTCCCGTAATGATTGTTACACCTTGAGACTTCCACGAGGTCAAAAGGGCTTGCTTGCTAGGGCTAGATGCTGTAGCTTGTGATGTGAATATGGAAATCTGTTGGGCGATAGGGGGCTTGGCCGAGACTATAGCATTGGTAATGTATTTGCCAATATTTCCTGTTGCCCCGATGATGAGGATCTTAGATGGCAATTGAGTAGCCATATCCATCTGACTTTAGAATGTTACAGAAACAATAGGTATTATGGAGTTTTCTTTCTTTTTTTTCTTTCGAAAGTACACTAGACTGCTTGAGATAATAACGATCATGATGTCTTATTGCGGGGTAGTGGTACGCCTTTAGCGAGACGCATGAATGACAGAGAAGCTTTGTAATCCATATTCTGTATTTGGGGTCCACAAGACGGACAACTCTCTGCAGCGAGTACTAGAATTTGAGGCGGGAAAAATCTGTAAACTTAAGGGGAGAATATTATTCATGGAAGGTGAGATTGAAGAGGAGGTGCCTTGAGGCGAATATATACATGTAGGTATTGTACCTAGGTACCTATATATACAAATTAGGAAGTGGTCCTCTATTCACCTCTACTGTAACTCTACCTATAGGTATGCAGTCTATGGATGTGGTTTTGGCATACCTAGGTAGCCAAGCTACAGATACATCCAGTAATGGCCGATCTTCAAGACGCTGCACCCTGAGGGCCCGGTGAGTGGGGAGCGTTTATCTATTCCCAGGTGAGATTGGGTCCTTCCAGTCGCGTCTACATAATGTCACAATGTCTATCTTGCCTACGATCATATTTACAGTACTGTCGGAAATTTATGAGAGCTTGGACGGTTCCTTCTCGCCATCCAGACGAGCCGGCATAGATGCTGGCATTGAAACGACATAACGAACCCCGATCTGCCCGATTATTGGGGGAACTGGCGGAATAGGATGTCCGGCAAGTTGGCCACGCTACGGAATATACCCGAGACACTGTGGATATGACCTCTGAAAAGTCATAGTGTGGAACCAGACAATGAAGTCATATTATGAACTGCGTATGACAATTCGTGACAATCGCCATGCGATGAACACCTAGAGTGTATTACTGGGCATGCATTGAGGGCACGAGATACTAGGGTACATACTTGTCTTCCTTATGCATTAAGGATTCACATAGCTGTTTATATAATGTAGTATGCCGTTGATGCCTTTACTGTATATTATTGTGTATGAATCGTTGAACTTACAGCCTGGTGGCCATTCTCTTCAAGTGCTTGGGTAACATCCGGGGAAAATACGCAACGTGCTCGTTCGGAAATGTTGTACCGGTTTTGTACTTTGATCGACACCAGCAATGTGTTCTGCAGGTACTGCCGAGCTGATTCCATCCTCCTGGAACAAAGCCCCAAAGGTACATTGGTGTTATGATCAAAACAGACCCGAGAGACGTACATGACGACAGATTGTTCTATGACTCTTGTCGATCGCCCAAGCATAACATACCTAGGTACGTAGTAGATTCTATTGCTTGGCTGATGCCGATTGACCCGTCTTGTGCTAGGCACACTCATCCGTCCTATATCAACTGTACCTTCTGATCCCCTTGGTCTTTCTAATACAAACGGATGTGTGTGATAAGGGCATGGCAATCCGAAGAGATTGTGTTGCCTTCGAACAATCTAAAGACTAGCTCCTAGATAACGATATTAACAACGCGACGGAGATATGATCCATATCCCACACTACCGTACGGACCAGATCTGCCGGCATCGTAAGGGCCAAGGCCGTGAACTACCGGCGAGACAGGCATCTTATATCAGGTTGTCATGTTGCCATCTAGTACCTTTAGTGAGCTCGCACTCTAGAACTTGAAGCACCAAAAACATCGTCTTTCCGGTGCGACACGGGGCTGGTTGGTTGGGAGGGATTCGAGATGCGGATTCGTCTGATGGTAAGGAAAGGCGATCGGCAATAGCTGACGAGTACTCGAGTGTTTCGAGAAAACCTTCTCGAGGCTTCTAATATCAGTGCACATTAAGATTTCGTCACCCTTTGCGAAACACGTATAGAACCCCATTCCCGACGTCTAAAATGCACTTTAAGTCGGTTATCTGCTGCGAATAGTTCTTCCCAGAAAGCCGGCAGTCTATATCTATTAGATAATTTGGACATCTTCCCGACTGAACCCGACTTTGGCAGCGTGATAGTATCGCCATAAGGAAGCGTGCACATGTGTTCTAGACCTACCTCCATGTCGAATAGGGATTAGGCTATGCAGAGCTATAGGTTGGGCTGATAGCTGGAGAATGAGGGTACCGGTTGGCTTCGGATAGGTACTTTTAGGTCGAGCTGGTACGGTAACAGCACAGTGTGAACTGAAAATGAGAACAATTTGCCTACATCATCCTATTTTAGAAGACCTTACCGACGTCATTTTTCATCACCAGCACCGTCATCATTGTCCCTTCAACTACGAACTTGCGTGACTTGATGCCATATTGAACGTTTCAAAAAGTTAGAGCTGAACTTTATGGCCCTTCTTAGACGAATGAGATGAGAAGACTTTTGCTAATATATTAATAGAAATATTGGTAGTCGCTTGGCTTCTCCTCCGATTCAAATTTTCTAGAGTTTTTTTTTTTTTTTTTTTCTTTACTCATAAGAGGATACCTAATTAAGGAGCATTGCACGGCTTTCATAAATTATGATTGGATCGAACTGGGCTACCTCATATATACCGTAGGTGTGGTAGGTAATCTCTACCTAGACGCAACGTGCGAATAAACACATAGATATTTCCCTTATATCTGTTGTGTGTATTGCAAGGTATTCTCCTATGTATATCTGGTCTGCTTCTCCACACCTTCTCCAGAAATTAGGTACAAGGACCCAACCCATACCACCTCTTGGATCTGATCAATGAAGAACTTTTTAATGGATTTCACCAACACGCTATCTTGCTAGTACATATGCAACTTTGCCAGCCGGAGCTCTTTATACGGCAGACAAACACCACAGCACCAAATACCGAACTGAACGCACCACTATCAGGTGGTTATACTGTTATTCGCGAACGGGTGCAATCGTTTTTTTTTGTTTTGCCCCTTAGCAATTCCCATCCCGCCTTTACTTGCGTACATCCGGAGAACCTTGTATAATAAAGGGTATATATATATCCTCGGTAAACTCGTTATTAAAACAAGCACAACAACACCCTCATATCCGCTCAAAAGTCCTGAAGTATTTGAGCAAGCATTATTACCTATCATACAAAAGTGACAAGTCATATCCCAGACGGAGACACCACTTTGCACGGGGTGTATACACTAATATTGACATCAACCTTCGAAATATCGACGCCATCATCCGGCCTCAAGTGCGGTCTCGACCTTGTGTGCCCCAATAATTACCTACATACAAATCACGTCGCCGAAGCCCTGCCATTGTGCAAACGGGGGGAACTTCAGCTCTCGTCCACTTTACCGTAGTAGTACCTAAGATTTGCTACAATCAGGGCCGAGTCTAGTCCAACAACGGGAAAGACGAAGCTCCCCAACCCAAATTTTAGCTCCCTCCTACCAATTTCGCACGTTTAATTAATCGTTACATCTAACGACTTGGACGTCGCCTCGTTATCATTTTCGACATTGGCCACTTATCGACCTCTTACATTCTTATAATAGGCGCCGTGTACTTTGTCGACATAGTGCCTATTTTCTCATTACGTTTCTATTGCGATCTAGTCTTTTATTTTTCCTTATTTATTTATTTATTTTTCAAGCCTCTGGCGGTTCCGAGCTAGAAATTCGAGCTTGCTACTATCGTCTACACCACCACTTCTGCTTCCCGCCTCCCGCCTCCACCCCTCCACAGGAAATTCACCATACGAAATCGGGACCTCCCGACTTCGATAGGATCAGTTTCTTCGAGGTTCCACCGGAGGACACGACCACTGAGGTCCACCGTTGCAACCATTTGATGGCCTATAACCTTCACAATCGCCTAGTAACAAGCCAGCGACCAGATCGGCAAACTCAATCCATCAGCTATATTTGTGACGGCGCCAACCTTGCTTGCACTTGAAGACCACCACCAACACCACCACCGCTGCCACCACCACTACTACTAGGTACCATTTCTTCATATCATTCCTATATACCTGCACTGGAAGTTTTGGACTTGCATTCCCTGTCTACATATACACACATATCGAATCGCAGCAAAGAGCCCTTCCCCTATCCCTTGTCTCAAGTTTTACGTGATAAACCGAGGGTTCTCGTGACAGCCCGATTATACCCTACCTACCTCATATCAAACTTCATTTGGGAGTGTTGTATTTAAAAAAGAGGATTTTATCCTGCATTTCTTCCCTGATCCCTAAGCACCTGTCCCGTCGTCCTTATAAAGAAGGGGAACGACGTTGCAATTGTGATCGTCGGATCGACAGGACACAAGTGCATTCTGCAAGCTTGTTGCGTCGTCCACGCTCCGAGACGAAAACCCACTTACACCATCCACTTACATCCGGGTGTGCATCCCACCGTTCTATCGATCAATTGGTAATTCGGCAGCCTTGACTATTAGTTTCCTTCTGCCGACTTTCGACACGCTTTCAATCCTTCAATTCAATGCGGCTCGCCGTTAGACGTATACCAATTGTTCCAATACGTTTTACCGCAACGCCAAAATGATGCATTACACGGATGAGCTGTCGGGAACGAGCCCCGACTACGCTGCGGGCCACAACATCGACTTCGCTATGCAGAAGTACCTCCTACTGCAGAGCCAACATGAAGAACTCCGGCAACATATGCACGATCTTTGTCCTTCGTACACTTCGTCTTCTACTGCAGTCACTTCTCCTTCCGTTTCGCCCACTCGTTCATTTAGCGGCGGTTCGTCCACGATGCTTTCGCCTTCCCCCTCGCGGAGCCACCGAAGATCCTCGCTGTCTTCCATGAGGAACTCAGGACACCGGAGCTCCCAAACCCAGCTAGAGCCGGTGCTAGACGAGTCCCTAGTCGAGGAGATAGCGGCGGGCGAACAAAAGCTCTTCGACGTGAACGAGGGCATCAAGCGAGCCTTGACAGAACTACTTAACTGCGAGACGGTACGGAAAGACCAAGAAATGCGAACTTGGGTGCAGACACGGTTAATGGACACGGAGAGGGAGCTGCGCAGCGGCCGAAGACGACGCAGCCATGGCGGGTTCGACTAGATTGGAAAAGAAGGCTGTGGCGGAAATATGTCATCAAGTCACCCGGATAATTCCGCGAACGGGGAATTGTCGAATGGAAAAGAAAAGCACTGGAAGGATTAAGTCCGGGTTACTGGATAAGGGGATATTGGGTTTGGGTTCGGACTGGGAAACTCGATACCTATTTGATTTGTATGGCGTTTGGGAACACTGGGAACACTGGAAATAGTCTTGATGGTGTTGACGAAGGACTTGTAGGTACACTTACAAGATGTTGAAGTGAGTCGAGTATCGTGCAATTGACACTATTAGTGTGGATAACGAACTTGGATTCAAGTACGTATAAAACCAAACCAATATGAATATACAATCGTCTTTAAATCGGTTGTTTATTTTGCCCTCTGCCTGTGTCTCTTAAAATTGTGTCTCATTTGATGATTGCAAGTGTAGATAAATACCTCCTATACATGTATGTAGGTACCTATGGATGCTGGAGAAATTGATGCCGACTACCTACATGTAGGTAAACTGTGGCTCACCAGCAAGGTTGCGTGTGGCTGAGAGAAAAGTAGGTAGGTGGATACATGTATATCAACCAATTGCATACATGTAATCGACAAGGTCAAATGTATGTATGTACCGAAACTGCGTCACAGTAAATTGAACATCGCGTCCCACCATCCAAAATCATCTTCATACCTACATACGGTACCTACATAGAGGTACATTTGCCTCTGTCGCCCCATACTTCCGTACTCGATAGCTATACTTACCTGGGATCTATTTCCCATTCTATAACATCGCGACCTAAATGGAACATCAAATCATTGCTCCCAAATCTTCTTGATCGCGGTGCCGTGACCAAAATATGTCGGTTCTACTCGAGACGAGCGCCGGCGACATAGTCATCGACCTTCTTGTCGATTACGCGCCTAAGGAATGCGAGAACTTCCTTAAGCTCTGCAAGGTCAAGTACTACAACTTCTCGCCCGTGCATTCTATCCAGCAAAACTTCTCCTTCCAAACCGGCGACCCTCTTGGTCCGACCTCTGCCTCCTCCGATGGCGGTTCTTCCATTTGGGGTCTCATCTCTGGGCCCTCCAAGAAGACCTTCTCTGCTACCTTTCACCCTAAATTGAAACATCTCGAGAGAGGCACCGTCTCCATGGCCACCGCACCTCATCCTTCCGATCCCGATGCTCGTGTTGCCGGCAGTCAATTCATTGTCACTCTCGGTGACAACACAGATTATCTAGATGGCAAAGCCGCAATATTCGGCAAGGTCGTTGAAGGATTTGATGTGCTGGAAAAGATAAATAATGCCATTACCGACAAAGACGGCCACCCGCTTGTTGACATTCGCATAAAGCACACCATCATTCTCGATGATCCCTATCCTGACCCGCCGGGGCTACGGGAGCCTAGCCAGTCGCCTCCGCCGTCCAAGGCACAACTCGCCACTGTTCGAATCGCTGACGATGCTCCTTTGACTGATGAAGTTGACGAAGAAGCCGCGGAGAAAGCGCGGCGCGAGAGGGAGGCCCGCGCCCAGGCTCTGACTTTGGAGATGATGGGCGACCTCCCATTTGCTGAAGTCAAACCTCCCGAAAATGTTCTTTTCGTATGCAAGCTCAACCCCGTGACCACTGACTCCGACCTCGAACTCATCTTTAGCCGCTTCGGCAAGATTTTGTCGTGTGAAGTCATACGCGATAAGAAGACTGGCGACAGCCTCCAGTATGCTTTCATCGAGTTCGAAGACAAGAGTGCCTGTGAGGCAGCTTATTTCAAGATGCAAGATGTTCTCATCGATGACAGAAGGATACACGTTGACTTTAGCCAGAGCGTGAGCAAGCTGGCCGAGGTTTGGAGAGGTGGAGAGAATGCGAAGCGGAAGCGGAGGCGTGAAGGAGGTGGATGGGGCGGTGTGAAGGGGTTGGAGAAATGGAGAAAATATAGAGAAGAGGATGACCATGATGATGCCGAGAATCGCTATAGCATGGTATACGGCGAGGAAGAGCTCCGTGGTCGACACGAGAGACAAAGGGACGGCAAAGATCGCGATGATAGACCGCCCCGAGATCCGGATCGCTTCAGAGACAAGGACAGAGATCGCGACGGTGGAGATAAAGGGCGGCGGCGAGACGGCAGCGAGAGACGTGATTGGGACAGAGCACCACAGCGACGGAGTAGAAGTCCGGCCGGAGACAATTATCAAGATAGAGATTGGTATAATGGTCGACGAAGAGATGGTCGTGATAGGCCTCGGCATGACGACCGACGTCGAAGAGATCGAGATAGAGATAGAGATCACCATAGGGATCGACCGCGCGATGATAATCAACGGAGATAGCCCGCAGCCAATATCGTTATAATGGATCGGGACGCTTATACCAAGCGAAAGGCTTAGAAAAGGATGGAATATGGCTGTCGGCGAACTGTCCAGGTTCACTGAGCAGTACCTCCATCTCTTCACCCGAAGACGATGATACGCCTACTCTTGATGCTATCTACGCATAGCATGGAGTACTTAGATAGAGAGAACTCGCTTGAATAATGTGATATTCCATATCGGATCACGCCCAGAATCTCCGCTCCGCTCCGCTTCATGTGTGGCGCCATGGCTCTTCTCCCTTACGTCTCCCTCATACCAAGGCTCTCCACCTACGACTAGCCATAAGGGAGAATTGAGCTTGAGGGGTTACCAGTGCTCCGAGAACATCTAACGGGAACTGTCAGCACACCAGCCCCTTTCAAGTGTAGCTTTCATATGCAAATCAGAATAAAGGCTTTAACTTGCCGGCCTGGAAAGCCGGTCGGTCTCTACTGCTGGGTAGCAGTTTATAGCGGTCCTATGCCTACATCGAATCCATATCCTCCCGAGATCACCAGTCATGTCTTCCGGTCGTCCTCGATGATAATCGACCTTCGGATGTAGTTTCGTCCTTTCTATTTTGACATGATGGGCCTATATGTGTATCACCTATCTACCTATTTTAACTACGAAAGCAACGGCTTCAAAAAACACAAGCGAGTATGGCTCCAGCCATGGTGATGACAAATCGCCGCTACAAGTCAAGGACCTCGAGACCAGCGACTCTGAGGGATTATGACACAATCTTACCTTTTAGCGTCTCGTATGAGGCGATAGTCTCATCGAAGAGACCAAACGTTACCGAATGGCTTGTGACAGTAAATTCAACTTGTTAACACCACTGTACAGGTACTCTAGGGACGGGTGTCACTGAAACCGTGATGGACCGTTAAACCTGTAGTAGTCTATGTCGGACGTTTGGAGTTTAAGAGCCTCAATGAGGATGAGAAACTTGAGCATAAGTCACACGGAAAACGCGACGGCTGATAATTTCAAGGTACTCAAAGGAATAAGATCTCGCCTATACAAACATAGGTGCTTACCTACCTACCTCCCTACCTATAGGTAGCTGGTCACTTTCAAGCACTTCCATGCTTTATGGAAGACTTGTCTAAAAATTTGAGCAATATTTCCAATCGCAAACACTTCGACCGCCAGAGGTACATTTTCGCAGTATATAACTCCAAATCTCAGTCTATCATCTACGTGATCGTCAGATATTGCAGGCAGCCGTTACTTCCACAACAGGATAGCTCCTATGTACTCTCCGAGAGAGAAGAGTCTGCCACGTCTTAGTAGCCAAGCTTCACGGTCAAAACTTCGATTGTCAGATGGCTGCCCTGTTCAACGTATGACACCTTACAAGAATTACTACTCTGGTCACACCGATACCGTCGTTTCCCGGCTGCTTTCGACTGAAAATACAGAAGAGTAGAACCCCTTAAATGGCACTACGAACGAGATTTGTCTTGGGACCTACTACAACAATATGAGATAGCGCTAGTTGGAAGAATAATTCAAGCATAGGGTCTACGGAAGATGAACCACGGAGATGATCCTGTGGTGCTAATATGTGGTTATTACCTCAGATACATGTACTACTGAAGAGACCACACTTGCGCCGCCTGAGCTTATAGTGGGTGTATGCGAACTAGTTGCTGTGTTGCGGGTATATGCCGTAGGTACCCTGACCTGGTTCCTTTTATGGCTTCAACTACCCGCACACTAGAAGCTCAATGGAACAATGGAAGCAGAATCAACGATGCAAGGGGCTCGTGGCTTGCCGCCGCCCGCCGACGTTGCAAGTTCTGACTACATACGAATGTCCCGCTGTCCAATGATCGTTCACATTCTGGATTAGATAGATCCGTCTCCCAATGCTTGCTGTTGATTTAAGGTCTAAGTCTCCCAAGGGAAGGAAGCTCACCATCTCAGAAACGCTAAGATGCCATCAACGCACTGCCTCTGACTACCGATTGGCGGCATTATATAGGCACTTCAACTATTGAATTGCTCAGATGTTGCAGGTTAGTGCTACCGGAATTGGCGGAGTTCTGCATACGCAGGAGGGTGGAAACTCGCATTGGGCAGCATGGAACTTGGACCAACAAGACGAATGTCGTAGTCACGCGCTTGCAACATTGATGTCCTTCCCGGTGTGGGGGGTAAAGGCGTATTCTACCTAGGTACTGGGATGCAAGATTCGCGAGTGGAAATTTCTGTTACTCATCGTGCCACCAAGTGTTCCTGGCATTCTAATCCGAACCAACAGACGCCAAAGCCACTCCACCTCGTCATTCAAAACGCCTTCGACAGATCGATGCTACCCTTTATCTGGCAGGCGTTCTCGTACGGAACCTGAATACAGGTTTTTCTCTTATTGCTTTTTAATGTTGGTCCCGTCGCCTCTTGGACCGTTTTCTGCAAGGTCCCCGGCTTGTGTGACAATGTCTTGACATGATCTTCTGTACCTCCGTCCTGTCTACATGTAGCTTGGACCAAAAAAAAAACCAAAAAAAAAAACATCATTACCTTCATCTTCTATTACTTGTTTAACCTTTTCTATCTTAGCCAGGATAGTCAACTGCGACTCTTCATATGCAGCGCTGCCACAGCTAGAAGATTCCCCTTGGAAAGCCAACCAGAAACCATCGAGCTTTTCGAGTTGATGTACTTTCCCGTTCTCATCAATTTGAGACCATTCATTAAGCTTGATCGGAAGTCCGAGTATACTCTAATGAATAAATGAACACATTTCAAAGGAGCTCCGATGGTCGCACGAAATGGGAAATGGGCCACAACGACAACAACTCGATGAGGAGGTGATCGATTCATATCGTCGTAGATGCAGGCCTTTAGGGTCTGGAGCAAAGCCGTGCAACCTCAACCGTTCAATCCGCAACGCTTACCATAGACTTCAATGTACTACTGTGATGACATTCCTGTCTGTTTTAGCGTGTAAGAGTTTTGGAGAGGGTGGAAAAGAATGAGGAATGGTATTCGTGTCTCACGAGAACAAAATTGACCGACCCCTCATGATGCCCCCTTTCTGAGCCAAGTTTGGTTTTTATTCCATGGTAGGTTCTCACTACACCTAGGTACCGGACTCCCGAAATAAGACCTAGCTTCCCAGCAGATCGCTATTGGGTAACATCATTCCACATCTGAATCGGTTCCCCCCTGTTTCTTATTCTCAGCCGCAGCCATTGAATATTTCTCTTTCTTTAACGGTACCCAGGTAGGTCTTAATACGGTTCCTGCTGACCTCCACCACCGATGAGCTCCATAGCAATCTGAACCCCTCAAATGTCTCGCATACTGACGGACAAGTTTCAGCCAATGATGTAGCGGCTGGTAGCACAGTTGCGGCTACTTGCAGCTTCTTGTAGATGACTGACAGCGGGGGCATGCAAGAACCCGCCATAGCTGGAAGGGAAATTTTCCGTCGCTCAGGGCCTAGCATCTATTGTAGGTACCTAGGTACCACTTCTACTACATGTATGTACATATGTAGTGACAGGCGTGCTCGCGCTGCCTGCACTTCTTCTCCGCTCGGAAGCTAGTTGAGAGACAGTAACACTATAGCTCGACCTGACACATGAGCGCACCCTGACTAAATAGTAGACTTGGTCGGGTTGAACTAAGATACTCTTAGTTGATGGTAGACAGACCAGGCCAACAAGATAAAAAGTCCACTCGATTCGAATTGCCCTCGTCGAATGGCCCTTGGTTTTGTCACCCAACTAAGCCCTCGTGCTCCCATCCTCGAACTGTGGTTTTCATATTGCAATGGGAGAATGACGATGGTTCAAAACATCCTAATTAGCTATTCAGGGGTATCTATCTAGGAGATGGCTTTTGGTCTGGCCTATTTATTGCTAAGATAAGGACATTGCGCCTGATATAAAGCCAGTAGTGGATAGACCGTCATTTAGACATGACTGCTGTTGGAGTAGCTCTCCAGAGCCCCGGACGGCTCCTTTGCGAATAGTCCAACAACGCCGGATGTGGAGGAATCTCTAGGCTCGTTTAGCGGTATGGCGAAGTTTAATGAAAAGAGTCCTAATATTAGCTGAACAGGGGTCGACATCGCGTATCTGCAATCTAGATGGCGCGTACCGCAGGTATAGGGGCAGTGCGCTCTCTAGTTAGGTAGGGATGTAGCTATGCTATACACCCATCTGTGCGAGACATCATCATCTCCTGCATGTCGTGGTTTGCCAACCCAAAAGAGCGACAAATGGCCGGACAGGGCTATCAAATCGGATCTATGATCAGCTTTATCCATGTACCAATCCAACCACAGACCGTGTTCATCCAAACAGGTCGTAGAGAGAAAGGAAATGACAGGTCACCGACAGGGCCGTTAAACATTGACGAACCACGTATTTCCCCCTTGCAAGGGCTCCGGCTGCGAGATCCCCTAAGAATCATTGCAAGAATACCTTTCCCTGTAGAATATCGGATGTTTATTTTACAAGGACCACCTGCCAAATTTACGTGTCTCGAAGTTTAGTACATGTATTTGCATATCAGCGGAACAGAGAATGAGTACATCTAGATCAGTTCTCGTCCAGGTGGAGGAGGGTATGTGTTCATGTAGGTATTGATCCAATTCAAGAGTACGAACTAGGTGTTGCCAGAAACCCGAAAATATTCTAGTAGAGTATCACTAGGAGAGGCAGATTGGTGTGACAGTGTCTATGTAGGCCTTCCATAATTAGGAACTCTCGTTTGTGTTGTGTTAGGCGTGGATGGCGAAATAAAGATCCCTACATACATGTAGGTACTTATCCTGCACATCGTCTTCAAAAGTAGCCGTCAGCAAACACGAGACGGGCAACTGACTACCATGGGAACTCCTATCCGGGTTTGCTGTCATTCTTTTCGTCACATATAATTTCCTTTAAACCGGCCAAAACTGTCATATCTAAGAAAAAAAGGAACTGAGATAGGCATCTCCACGTCTCGCTAGTCCGGATCGAGCGGCTGTGGCTTCAAGTACCTAAGGCTTGGCTTGGCTACATAGGCGGGCGTAAAAGAGAGAAGACCCCTTCCGTCACTTTTCGTTTTGGGGGGTCTTCGTCGCCTCTACCCCGCTGAAGATTCTACATATTGCAGGGGCTGTAGTTACTCAGAGCTAAGATCGTCGAGGAAGACCGAGGAGGACCTCACATCAGAATTCGCCTTCTTTTGTGCTCTCTCTCTCTCGTTATCCTCCGAAATGTGCCGCAGAAATATTGATACACATATGCAATAGGTGACGAATAACTGCATCACGTCAGTAGGCGCTTATCCTGAGCTAGGCATGTCTCGACATTGGGCAGCACTGAAGATTCATCACCATATAGAGAGTAAAGTCATGTCATTGTCTTACCCGACGTTTGCATCTTTCGTAGGACCAGAGCCGTTGACCAAAGTAACCTGCCTCATTGTGTTTGCTCTGGGGAATCTCCTTTAACAATTTACTTACATGTAGTGATTGACTACTGGTCACTTGCCCCATTTCCTGTTGTCCATGCAGGAGATATTTGATCGACTATGATAATAAGCCCAATAGAAATCACACAGCGTCGACGCTCACTGGGAGAATTGATGGGCTCGTGGATATGTTTGTGATTGGTATGAGAATGATTTGTGCAATGTTGATATCTTCTGACCTTTGTGATTTTCCCACCTCTCTTTTAGCCCGTCATGGCGATTGGTAGGAGGAATAGAGAAAAGAGAGAGATGGTCGAATGTCACAAATATGTCAACATTAATTACTCTCTAGAGGGAGCGTCTTCGAAAGACCTTGAATGATGTTTAAGGTTACCTGCGGAATGCTACTCAGAGTAGCAACTTGGTCTAGCACAAATAAATTACGCTGGTCTCAGTCTATGTATATGAGGCCCACTTGATTTTCTCCATCATCTATATAGATTGAATCGAGATTGGCAGTTTACCATCCCCCAGTTCCAGGTCGTCTCCTAGGAAGATCACTATGCTAACCTTCCTAACCCCCCCTCGCCCCCCCCCTCTTACCCCTTGGCTTATAGGCGGGCTAACTGTTTGTGTGGGCATCGCTCCCCTTTTCAGAGTGGAACGAAGCACCTTGGGCTACCTTGCAAGTCCAATTCAACTTAGCGTACACATGGCTAACGTACAGCTTTGCTCATCATGCAGAAGCCATGCATCTAACCGTCCTCTAACTTGGTACCCTTGGGCCTGTGTAACGCGGCTAAGTTAAGTCGACCTTCACTCATGGAAGTTCTCGACGTGACACCTGCTGTGTCATGAACGAAGAGCAAAGTGACAAGTCCTCAACATATGTCTACTTTCAAGGGGCCCCCTAACCTAGTTGCAAACAGCAATACCAAGGCTTGCCTACTAACAAAGTAGCACGGAATTATAACAGTCACAGAACTTGCAGCCTCTCAATTTCCTTCCCAATATTTTTGCTAGTAGCGTACGGAAGTCGTTTCCTATCGTCTCTGCAAACTGCCAAGTTTGATCAGCCTTTTTATGAAACATCAGAGTCTGACAAGACGAGATAGACCCATCGAAAGCTCGAAACTCTCATCAAGCCGAGATTCCAGGGCTGAAAAAAAAGTAGCGGAAGCCAACTGTTTGACAGTCTGGCCCCTGTTCCTCTCTGGCAGAGAGGGTTCATTGTTCTTCTTCATCAATCTCTTTCCTGCAGTCGCAGAGCAAAACAAGGGCCCCTCTCCGTTGACACAATTCCGATAGGACGGGGACGAACTGAACACCGTCCTTGTCTCTCACGCATCTGGCCGCGCAAATTCGAGTGGTGGCAAAAACAGGACAATGGTGACTCCCGCCTGCTACCCCCCCAGCGATGCTGGCAGACGATATAGCCGTGCTTGTCCTCCATATCATATCCCCTACGCAGACCGCCGCTATCACCTTTCCTCTCAGGACGCCCGAACTACAACCATGACGGAACGCGAAGTGGACTCGGAATCATCGCAGCCTCGGAAGAGAATTGCAGTAGCAGTATGTCAAAAGTTCCTTTTCCGGCCCTCATTGCCATTATCCCTTACACTCTTATGCATAATCGAGAGACTTGTCGAACGCTGACTTGAATCCACATACAAAGTGCGGCCGATGCCGTAAACGCAAGATTAGATGTAGTGGCGACCCAGGAAACGGGCTTCCGTGTTCAAGCTGCAAGAATGCAGGCTACGAACCTTGTCTCTTTCTACGGGTAATTCTCCGCTAAATACGTCAAGAAAATATGACAGAAAGCAAGATAAAAAATTGAGTTATATTTCTAACCTTTTGACGTTCTCTAGGTTTCGTCAACCGAGACTCACCTCAGGAACGACGGCAGCGAGTTTGGATATAATCTCGATGCAGCTCGGCCTTTTGCTAACCAAGCTCGTGTGGCCCTATCACAACTCAACTCCATATCGCAATACCCCACCGACATGCCCGGGGGGGATGTCCTGACTTCATACCGTCAAAGCCAGTACTCGCCATACGGAAATAAAGGCTATTATTCTACCATGTCTGGATGGACGGGGGCTTACCAGGACGAGAGTGTGGATTATAGCATCAATTACCCATATCCTATCTTGGGCCAAGAACCTGCTCATATGGTCCAAAGCTATACGCGATACGGCCCTGGAAAGTCGGTATATGTTGACTCAGAGGCCACCTCTTACTCGTACGGTAATCTGGTTCACCGTCCAGCTGTGACTAGCGAGTCTCCAACTGGGTTTTCATTGTCTGGGATGGCGGCATCTTTACCCAATACTACCGATCGCGTCGTCCCATCAGACCGTCTTCTCCCCCAAGTTAATCGAACTCTGACGGGTTCTTCGAGCTTTCGGGATTGTCTCTCAACGTATACAAGCTCGAAGACATCGCCAGCGAGCTCGCTGTCTGAAGTAGGATACGCCAGCCTGAACTCGAACTTCGATACGCCTCCAGCTTACTCTGCTCATAACACCCTCCCATCAAGCAGTTCGCATCGATCAGCTAACCAGCATGATGTCACTACCTACCATTCAAGCGCGACTCCCTCGGCCGATTCTCCGTATGCTTCGAGCGAGCACCCCCTTAGATCTACCGAAGACGCCAGCTCGGGACTCAGCTATATTTACAGCGATAAACTCGATACTTCTCGCCGAGATTCGCATTCGAACGGCGGAGCAAGCACTGGGTCAGTGCTTCCCAACGGCCATATCTACGTTCCGGATTCTCACCATAGTAATCATTCTTCCTCCCAGAGCTACGTTACTTCTCAAAGTACACTTCATGGGGCTCCTACGACGTCTGGTCGAGGAAGTGGCCTCAACGGATCCTCGCATATGCACGCGGAAGGCCACCGACGATCTGCGGGAAACCTCCGTGGGGGATAAATCTGCCGCCCTATAATTCAACGCGCCCGGTTGGCTGAACAGCCGGGTGATGGCGGTATGCGGTGTGACGTGGCCATGCGCGAGCGTGGGCCAATAAGTTCTGGTCAGCTCATATTGTACGAATTCTTCGCAGTACCAAAAAACAATTCGTACTTTGCTAGGAATAGGGCGACACTTGGGAGTTTGTTATTTCTCGCTTTCGATTCTCCTTTTTTTTTCTTCCCGCTTGTCTAAGACGAAAGGAGGGGAGTCTTTTTTCCCGCCCGCTTCGAGACGACTCTCCCTTTCCTTCGTCTCTAATATTCCAAGGCCTCGTATCTCTTAGATATCCTCTCGCCGATCATGCGTGACATTTCATCTTGCATGATCGGGTGTTCCTTGCGGCCGGTGAACGCCTCGATTGGCATGGCGCCCCCTTCTCGTCGGTTTCTCTCGGATGGCTCTTAGTTTAAGGAAGAAGACCCAGGATGTCTCCAACCTAATTCGAACCCGGCCTACTATATCTTTCAACACCACCCTAAAATTCCGGGAGCCGGGATGCTGGGTTTTGTTCCTAATGGGTGGAGCGAATTCCGGAGACAAGCATATTTGATGTATGGCGTTTCGTGTTGCCGGCTAGTGGGTTGTGTGAGGACGTAGGCCACGAGTGTGTGGCCACTTGGGATTCGTCCTCGGCGTCTTTCCACCTATGCATGGCGGCTCGGCTACATCCCCCACCGATCCCATTGCCGCCTTCTTGTGGTAAAACCCCCATCCGTGTGGCAGAGCAGAGCAAGCACTGCTTTCCTACATTTAATTTATGCGACTCTTCCTCCCTTGAGAAGACTATTTTGAGAAGTCGGGATCTGGGAGAATTAATCGTTTTGATTCGGTGCCGATTTTGGTCTGGCTGTGTGCATGAGTGTGTACGCTTGCGTCTGTCTGTGGCTGCTTTCTGGTTATTCTATCTTCATTT
>KZ112732.1:0-35278 GCA_002120305.1 Hypoxylon sp. CO27-5 | reverse complement strand
AAATTTTTAATAAGTTTTAAAAGTATTTTTTAATTTAAAAAATATATTATAAAAAAGGTTTTTAATAAAGTTAATTAAGTAATAAATATATATTATTTTAATTTAAATAATTATAAAAGTTATATTATTAGTTATTTATATAAGATTTATATTTAAATAATAATATATTTTTTTAATTAAATAAGTTATTTTATTTATATTATTAATAAGTGTAATAATATATATTTTTATAATTAAAATATATAATATTTATAAGTAAAAAATAATAAATTATAAAGTAAATAATTATAAAGTAAATATTTTATAATTTTTTACTTTAAATATATATATATTTATTTATTATAATTAATAAATAATTTTAAAGTAAAATTAAAATAAATATAAAGTAATTTTTTAAGTAAAATATAAAATATTATATATTTTTTTATTTTAATTAATAAGTATTTAATAAATTTTTAATAGTTTAATTTTATATTAATATTTATTATTATTTTTCTTTTAATATTTAATAAATTTTAAAATTTAAAAGGTTTAATTAATAAATAATTAATTATATTAATAAAAAAATTATAAACTTATTTTAATTAATAATTATTTATTAAATAATTAATTTATTTTTATTTTTATTTTTAATTATTAAGTTTAATTTTTTAAATTTTTTTTATATTTTATAAGTTTTATTAAATTTTTTAAAAAAGTAATTTAATTAATAAAACTTATTTTTTACTTTTTTTATAATTATATAAAAATATAAGCTTTTTTAATAAAACTTATTATTTATTTTATTTTAAATTAATTATTAATTAATAAGTTATTAATTATTTTTTAAAGTAATTTTATTTAATAATTTTATTATTTTTTAATATTTTATTTAATAATTAAAGTTTAATTAAATAAAATAATTTAATTTATAATATATAATATATTTAAAAAATTATTATTAATTAAAATTATTAAATTATATAATATTTTAATATTAATATTAATATTAAAATTAAACTTAAATTAATATTAATTATTTTAATATAAAAAATAACTTTTTTAATAAAAATTAAAAATCGTTAATTAATAAATAAATAATTATTTACTAATTAATTATTAATAAAATATTATTATTAATATTATAATATATAATTAATTAATTAAATATATATAAACCTTATATATTTTATATATATAATATTTAAAAGTGTTTTTATTTTAATTAATTTTTTTTTAATTTAAATATAACTTTTTTTATTATATTTAACTTAATTATTATATAATATATTAACTTTTATTAAATAATTAATAAATCTTATTTATTTAATAATTATATTTACTTTTATTTTTTAAATTTAACTTTTAATTAATTAATATTTTATTTAATTAATTAATGTTAAAATTTTAAATTTTATATTTATAAATATTTTTTAAATAATATTATAAATTATTAAATTATAATTACTTTTTTTATTAATAAAATATTAAATAATAATTAATTTATTAAAATTTATTATATTAATATAAATTTTTATTAATTTTTAATTATATTTAATAATATAAATTTTTATAAATAATAATAAAGTTATTTTTAAATTAATAATTAATTAATAAAATTTATATTATAAAATTAATATTTTAATTATTTTTTAATTAATTATTTTAAATAATAAATAATTAATTAATAATTAATAAACGATTAATTAATAATTAATAAACGATTAATTAATAATTAATTAATAATTAATTAATAATTAATAAATAAATAAATAATTATTAATTAATATTTATTTATATTTTATAATTAAATAATAATATTATTTTTAAAATTAATTTTTTTTATTTTTATTATTATAAAAAAAATAAATTAAAATTAATAATTATTCGAATGTTTAAGTAAATAAGTGGGTCTTACATCTTTAATTTTAACCAATCAAATTCATTTAAAATCGGGTTTACCCCACCCATATCCAAGCCCTTTTAGGCCTAGCTGTTATCTAATGTACAGGGGGGATGTTTAGGTGAACCGTAGACTCGTGGACGAACCCGTTCCCGCCGTTCGACCCCCGTCTTGGGTTCGTGGAGACATTACTTTCTTTCGTTGACAATTGAACCGACAGCTTGTCACCTACCTCCACTTTGTAGAGATCCTGCGATTGCTAGTGTCCATGGTTTGCTTCTTGGATAGGACCGGCTCAAAACCTATCACCTGTTATGATGTACGAGATATGTGCAACGAACGTGACTACTGCTGTGAGTGTCGCAAACACGGCCCGATCTCCGTCTCCCCACGATTATCTGAGCCAAGACCCAGTAGAACGTAACCAAGGAACGAGTTTGGACCTTTTCGTAATACCACATGGTAGAATATGCGTCCGATATGCGGCTACAGTTGGGGTCGGGCCTCATCAACACGACTTGACTTGGACATCGGGTCTCCACATTCTATAAAATAGAAAGGCTTCATATCGCATTCCTTTCCTCCTACTACCCATCGTATACAATTTTCTTCTGCGTCGTCTTTGAAACTAGTTGCAAGCCTATCAAGAAGCAAGCATTGTCAACATGAAATTTCGTGATGGCATGTGGATGGTGGCAGAGGGAATGCGTGTGGAATATGCTGAAGAGGTCTACGACATAACAGAAACAGAGAAGGGCTTGAGTTTATTGTGCCCTTCAAAAAAGATCAGGAATCGCGGGGACACCTTAAACACCAGCACCTTGACTATCGTAAGCGAATGCTAGATACTCGCAAAGGTGTTGTTTTTCATCGTCGGTTAACAACATATTAGGACTTAGAAGCGCCTCATGATGGAATTATATCTGTTGAAACTACACATTGGGCCGGCGCCGCAAGGAAGGGCCCTCATTTCGACCTCTTCCCAGAAGGAGGGCCAAAGTTCGACCCCAAGATTGTGAGAAGTGACAAAGGCACAACCCTTTCATCAGGCTTGCTGTCGGCAACCGTATCCTCCGACGAACATACATTCGGCATTCGGTTTCACAGCTCAGACGGATCGAAGGTCTTGACCTCCCTGGCTTCCCGCAGCGTGGGTCTAGCTTATAGTCCCGCTCCAAGCAACCCTCTGCAGACCGGAGATATGAGGAATTTTGAACATTATATCTTCACGCAGACAAATCTTGGGGTTGGTGAAACTGTCCATGGCCTCGGAGAGCGATTTGGGGCATTCAATAAGGTGGGACAGTCGATATCGCTATGGAATGCCGATGGTGGTACGTCTAGTGACCAAGCATACAAGAATGTCTCGTTCTGGCTCAGCTCCAGAGGATACGGGATATTTATAGATACCCCGGGGAGAGTCGAACTGGAGGTCGGGAGCGAGCGGTGCTGCCGAGCCCAGACAAGTATTGAGGGCCAAAGGCTCAAGTGGTACATAATATACGGCCCAACTCCTAAGGAGGTGCTGTACCGATACTCGATTCTAACAGGCAGGCCTAACAAAGTGCCAAGTTGGAGCTATGGTCTCTGGCTGACCACTAGTTTCACTACTAATTATGACGAGACAACTGTTAATTCTTTCCTTGAAGGCATGAAAGAGCGAGATACCCAAGTCGATGTCTTTCACTACGATTGCTTCTGGATGAAAGTGAGAATTTATCAGACCGGTCTTTATATTCAATTTCTAACGCTTCGCAGGGATTCAAATGGACGGATTTTGTATTTGACTCGGAGAAATTCCCTGACCCAAAGGCGCAGATCACTCGCTTGAAATCTTCGGGTCTGGTAAATAAGGTCTGTGTCTGGATTAATCCGTATATCGCACAGCATGGTGCTGCTTTCAAGGAGGCAGCTGAGAAAGGCTACTTGCTGAAGCGGAAGAACGGCGATATCTGGCAATGGGATCTGTGGCAGGCTGGTATGGGCTTAGTTGATTTTACTAATCCCGGGGCCGTGAAGTGGTATACCGAGTGCCTTAATGGACTGTTTGACAAGGGCGTAGACTGTATTAAAACTGACTTCGGCGAGAGGATCCCAACGCTGGATGTGGAGTGGTTCGACAAGACGGTCGACACCCATAAGATGCATGTAAGTCCGTAATACTAACCCACCCCTTTCCCCTTCCGCTTAGGGCTGAAGCTGTGGCTCACAAGCTTCCTCAAATAGAACTATTACGCCTTCCTCTACAATAGAATAGTATACGAAGCCCTTCAGAGGCGATACGGGAACGAAGAAGCCGTTCTTTTTGCCAGATCAGCCTGCGCCGGCACGCAGAGATTCCCCCTCGTCTGGGGTGGCGACTGCGAATCGACCCCCGAAGCCATGGCCGAGTCGGTGCGAGGTGGTTTGGGTCTAGGGATATGTGGCTACGCCTTCTGGTCTAATGATATTGGTGGGTTCGAAGGGTACCCAGCGCCCTGGATCTACAAGCGGTGGGTCGCGTTTGGTCTCCTATGCAGCCACAGTCGCCTCCATGGCAGCAGTAGCTACCGAGTGCCCTGGACCATCGACAACGACGACCGTAGCGAGGAAGGGTGCTCTCGCACTCTCGCTAAGTGGACTGCGCTCAAAACCCGGCTAATGCCGTATCTCTTCGCGCAGGGTTCTAAGGCAGTTGAGCAGGGCATCCCAATGTCCTTGCGCGCCATGTGCCTCGAGTTTCCCGAGGACCCTACGTCTTGGTATCTGGACCGTCAGTTCATGGTCGGCGACAGTCTGTTGGCTGTGCCTGTCTTCGAGGAATCTGGCGAGGTCGAATTCTACTTGCCTAAAGGTACTTGGACTTGCTTCTTTACGAACCGTGTGCGCGGGGGCCCTGGCTGGTTCCGAGAAAAGCACGGATTCGGCAGCCTACCCTTGTACGTTCGCGAGAATACGCTGCTCGTGCTCGGCAAGCCGGGCATCCGTGGGGCCGTCTACGATTACGTGGAAGATGTCGAGATCTGCCCATACCAGGCTAAGGAGGGCGTGAGCGCGAATCTTGTCGGTAGCGATGGGAAAGAACTGGGAACTCTGAGGATTGGTGTTAATAGCGAATCTCTTGAAGGAGCAGAGTTACTCAAGGGGGAATGGACGAGGAACAATGAAGGCCGCAAGCTTGAGGGCGAGTCGTATTCCCAGAGTATTCAGTGGCTTTGACGAGGGTACTATGCCTTAGCGGCCAAGGAGTTCGAAATGAGATTGCACAATATCGGAACCATTTTCGATTCACTATCTTGGCTTCGTCAAACGTGACGCTGCGTTAAATACATGCGTGTGGGCGCTACATAGCAACGTAAAATAAATTTTAAAGGAAAATAAAAGAATGGTATAATGTGACTAATAGCCATTAGATGTTGTACAGCCCGACGGGGTATATATGCTCTTATATAACGTTCCTTGTACACCAACCTCTCAAAAACTCTACCTCTCCTCTTAGTATCTTAGTTCGATGCGTGTGAAGCGCTTCTTCATGGAATCTTCCAGCCAATCCCTGTCTTGGGATTGAGAATCGTCGCTGCTATAGAGGCCACGCTTCCACATGCCTTGCTCGCTGAAGTCTAGATCAACGGCGAGGTCAGAGCACCAAGCGGTGTTCTTTGTCTTCCGCAGACTGTGACGTGTCATGTTAACCTCGGCTCTGAACGAAGATCCGGTTTGATCCTTAGGTGCGGAGCTGTGGGAAGACCACAAACCATCTGCAGCGGCAGCTCCTGTCATTGCTGGCTTGGTCCATAGCAGAGGCCCCGACATAGCATCGCGCGTTACATTCCGCTTCATCATCTTGGGGGAAACTGCAGGGTGGATTGTCTCGGCCATTGTTTCCATAGTCCCCATGAATACAGGATGTCGGACAGTAATGTCGAAACTATCTCCTTGTAATGGATAGCTCTTGGCAATGGCCTCTTCAAGCTCAGCTGCCCATTGCGCTGGTAGGGATTGACCCCGCGAGAATCTAATTTCAGGATACGAGGTAACAATGGCTTGATGAAGTGCGACAGACCAGTCTCGAGGCGATGCAGGTTTACGAGTAACCTTGGGAGGTACGTGGCTTGCCTTGATAGCTTCTTGGAGTGCTATTTCCCAATCTTGAGGATAAGAAACTCTCAGCGCAGCCATAGTACCGGTGTAGCTAGCTGCGATGGCTTCTCGCAACGCGCTATCCCAGTCGGCGCGATACGCGATGCTAGGGCGGTGAGATTGACGAAGGGGAATGTGCGCTGCTTTCTTGTGAGGGACTTCATCTAAGTTCTTGAATATAAACTCTTCAGGTAACTCGGGCACAACGGGAATTTCAGGCGCTGCCTTCGGCGTAGCATCCTCAGGTACTCGACGGACCTCTGATTCCTTTTTCTTCTTTCCAAACCAACCCTTGAAGAAGCTCTTGGCCGAGGACGCTTTTGTGATGCTCGTCTTAACTGATGACGAATCAGACACAGGGGATGAGGGTGATGAACTCGCTGTAGATATAGAAGCCACAGAGGGACTTCTGGGTCGCACGGATGAGACTGTAAGCCAGTCTACTTCTACCGAAGTAATCTGACTGTTAACCCAAAGACGTGTTGATTCGATCCTTGGGAGAGACTCGCTAACAGAGCGAGGCTTTCGGATCATCTGCAGTGCAGCTGGCTCTGCCGAAGTTGTTCGATAGATCTTGCGACTTGAATTGAGCTTGAATAACCCGGCCGTTACAGACATTTCCACGGCAGGTTGATTCCATAATGAAGCAGTCTTAGGAGTAGAAACGTAGCCTAATTTAGACTGCATTTTCCAGAGTTTTGAGCTCGTTAAAATTGCAAGAGGTTCTCCTGTCTTGCGAGGCTTCCGAGTCATGTTGATCGCGACCGGGAGCTTAGAGGTTCTTCGATAATCCGTCCGAGCAACATTAGAGTCAAATAAACCTTCGTAATCGGAGCTGAGGACTACTGGTGCGGACTTTTCCCATAATAAATTCGTCAGGGTCGATACCGAGATGTCTTTAGGTGCGGAGAGTGGCTTGGGAATAGAAGCAGGGACTTTATGTTCTACTAGCTCCCCCGTCCAGAGACCATTTGACGTGATTATTGGCAGTGGCCCCTTAGCTATACGAGGCTTCGTAGACATCAAGAGGGCAGCTGGCACTTTAGAAGTTCTCCGATAGTCGTTCCTCGTGTTGTTTACGTCAAACAATCCTTCCTGCTCGTGCTCCTGGCCGGTTTCTGGCTTTTCCCAAAGGAACATATTAGCTTCTATCTTAAGTGATTTCAAAGCTGAGACAACGGAATGTTGCGATGTAAATGGCTGAGCGTTGTGGACGGGTTGAGAGATAATAACTTCTCTAGACCATAAGCTATTCGTCTTTAGGCCCTCTAAGGGTTCCTTGGTCGTGCGAGGAGCTCGTTTCATGAAAATGGCGGCAGGTTCCTTCGTAGTCCTGCGGAAGTCGAACCTAGACATGTTGTCGGCAAATAGGCCGTGTCGCTCGGGCACGTGGGTAAAAATGGGCTTCTCCCACATTAATGGAGCCTTAGCTACAATCTTCCCTGTCCAGAGAGTCTTTGAGGTTAGCTTCTCCAAGGACACTTCCGTCACTCGGGTACTCCTCGCCATTATTAGAGCAGCAGGCTCTTTCGAAGTTCTACGATAGTCTGCCCTGTACTGGCAAACGTCAAATAGGCCAGAGATGTCCGAAGTTAAAGTAATCACAGGTTGTACCCAAAGAGGTGACGCTTTAGTAGCCGTGCTAACCTTCTTCGTTGGAGAAGAGATAATCGGGGTACTCTGGGCTGGCTTGCTTGTACTCCAGAGTAGTTGGGTTCTCGTGACATCGTCCTTGGTACTCGGCTCCCATAACTTGTTACTTTGGAGAGGAGTAACGTCTTCGATGCGGCTCTTAGATTTGGCTGCGGCTACCGGTTCTATAATGTAACTCTTCCATGCTGCAGAGTCAGGCTGAGGTAGACCAAATCTGTGAATCTTCAAAGCTCCTAGCTGGGGCGCCCACAACAGATTCCGGCCAAGGACAGATTTGGAAGACGCGGATGACAAGCGATCTACCGGAATAGGCTCTTCTTGCACTAAACCATCGTCACGATATTCGTCAGCTATTGTATTAGTGGCATTCTCAACAGAGACGGGTGAGTTGACAGATTCTAAGGTCTGCTGTGATAGAGACGGAGGAAACAAACTGTCCTTTGAGGGCACGTTCTCGGATTTAAGCAAGCTTGCAATCTCCCAGAGAGTGTTCTCGTCGAAGTCATCTCCCTCGCCATCACTATCCGAGAAATCAAAGTTGTCGCCATCTTCTTCTGCCTCATAATCATCAAAGAAGGATGTTGTGAATTCCTCCTCGGCTTCCAATTGCCTCGACCTAGCATCCAGAGAAGCGTTGACGGACGGACCTCCTGTGGTCATAGTTCCTGGCATGGCCATGTACATACGGCTAGGCCGAGGCTGGATACTGGCATTCTCGCTTTTCTCCCCCCAAGGAAACTGGAAGAGGCCTAGAGTCCCTCGCTTGTCTGGTAAAGGCTCGGGATTCTCCAAAATATCAGGTAAAAGAGTCACACGCTTGGCTTTTCGAGGCGGGCGAATAGTCACTGGGCGAGCGGTACCACGGCTAATCTCCGTATCCTGAGACGGGTCGTATTTCCTCCATAAGCCAGCCGTGGTGCCAGAGTTGCTTATCTTGGTAGGCTTCTCCCACAGTCGCGAACTTTCTATGGTCAACGACTCCAGGGTCTTTCTGCTCGCTGGGCGCGTTGACAAACCCGAAAGCATATGAATCTCGCTGGTAGCCTGAGGCTTCTTGGGTGCGCCTATCCAAAGGCCGGAATTAATAGGGTATTGAAAACTTGACTGGGGTTTCCAGAGCTCATGCATTTGGACCACAGGCTCAGACACCTTCGGGCTCGGCGTGGCCAGATGCTGTGCACTTCCAGATACTTCCGCCTCGTAGTCAGACTCGTTAGTATCAGGAGGACTCGGGCTACCCAGTGCGGCTTTGGAAACAGATATGAGGTTAAGATTATTGCGTTTCATGACTAAGTCAGGCGTGCCCTTCATGTATTCCATCTGAGCCTCGGCAAGACGAGCTTGCCAAATGCTGGCACGCGTACTCTCCGAGCTCATCCCGGAGCTTTGAGATGAGGACATGCTAGTGCTGTCTTCACCTTTAAATCGCAAGGCCGAGTTACGAATAGACGCTCTCCGAGACGCTCTACGTTCGGCAGCTAATGAAGTTGGTCGAGAATCTCTTGACGGGGAAGTTCGAATGCTTGACATAGAGTCACGATCAAGGCGGGTTTGCCATTTGTTTTCCAGCTGGCCCATCTCACGCTCTAGATTCTCTAGTAGTGCCAGGCGATGTTCTTGGCTCTCTACTGATTCTTGATTCGGTTGTTCGAACCGCTGCAGCTGGGCCTGAATCTGCTGATACGCAGCCTCGGGTGATTCAAGAGGTGAAGGCTCCGCGGCCTGGACTATTATTGCTTTTTTGTTGCTCTTCCCATTTAGAATCAGAGGAGTAGGTGGAGGCATCTTTCTTGGGCGTGAGCGTCCCATATCCTTTCTGGACGAGAATGTAGGACACTCTTCACCAATTCGATGATGGAAATTGCTGGCAGGAACCTCCGGCAAGATCTTGTTATTAGGTATATGTTTACTTTCAGTACGCACCGGAAGATCTAATATCACTTTCACGCCATCATCAGCCACGTTCGCAAGGCTAACTTGTTCTGCTTGCTTTTCATCGCGGCGGGAATCTTTCCGAATATATGTTGAACGGGCATTAAGTCGTGACTGTTGGATATTAACAGCAGCAATTGGGGAGTACACGGATCCCCAGACGGTAGTCGCGTCGTCATCCCGGGCCCTGATATCACTCTTCATAGAAGACATACTGAAACGGCTCCCTGGCGGAATGACTGGGGATGACTTGCGATTCACCTTATCAAGGGACGTAAGCTGTTGTCTTTCATTTTCAGCTGATATCCCTGGTAGCCAAGATTGTCCTATCTCTTCAGCTGCTCGGCGGGAATTGCCAGCCCTCTGGATGTGACGTTGAGGGACATCCTCAATACCAAGAATACTCGTAGTTCGTATTGAGCTCCTGTCGGTTGTCTTAGATGCTCTCTTTTCGCTGTTTGCTTCAAGGTCGGACACTCCTTCGACATTGGGTCGTTGCGTCTCTGTCATGTACGTTGTTGGCAAAGGTGGCATCTCAGGCACCGGAGACTGTCGCCTGTTTGTAGTTGCTGTAGTCGACGGAGCGCTAAGCGAAGTAGTGTATAAGAGACTAATTTTCTCGTCGAATGTCATACTCTTCGTGTCGTTAGGAAGGGGCCGCGACACACCACCGGCACTTTTAGGTGGTGGCGGCAGCGGCGGTAACTGAGTAGGGCTCCCAGGCCTAGATTGAAGGATGGACTTTCTACTCGCAATGGAGCCGCCCGACTTTGATCGTCTATGCCCCTGACTAGGCGAAAGCTCAGCAGGAAAAACTTGACGATCCTTGTCTCCTTTTCTGGGAATCGGGCGTGGCCTGTTAACAACTGAACTAGCGGAATCTAGGGAAGTGATCGGCGTTTTTGAAGCCCCTTGCATAATATTATTCACAGCATTCGGATCATCATAGACAATATTGTTAATGAACATCACGGTTTCCTGCCTCTGAGTTTTGGTCTCGTCCACCATTGATTTCATTGCTTGTGCGCGGGGATTAGACGGTAATCCCGTTGTTGGGCGTCGTTGGAGCGGAGTCTTCACCGGCTCAGCCTTCGGCGATTCAGGTGGGGTTCGAGGTCTGGGAATCGGTATGCGAACAGGCTCACCAGGTCGGACTGGCTGGAAGGTCGCTGGAATTGGCGGCGCAGGAGGTTGGCGTGGGGATCTCCTTCTCATCTTTTCAGTACCTGGAGACAATTCCGAAGAAGTGGAAGACGCGTTTGCTTCAACAGAAAGTCCCGCAGTCGTCTTTGTAGTCTTAGTTGAAACAGACCTTTCCAACTGCGCCAATGTCGAGGGTGCCACTTGTTTCCGCCTCGTGCTCATTTCCCTGGCAAGCATCCCGTCTCGTCCTGAATAGTTTGGCGGCTGGGGAGCGGGACGTTGTGCGATGAGAGTTGACCCTCGCTGTGCTAGCTTGACTCGCCGTTCCTTTTCGTTGCTGGCGGCCGTGGCGAGGTCGACTGTTGGTATCCTAGCCAGGGGGTTCTCCATACCTTCCTGTTCCACAAGGACCGGATTCGAAATCACAAGCTTGCCTCCTGGCGCCTTGGCGCGAGCGCTCGCTTTAACACTTTTCTTGACGTTCACCTTCTCAGTTCCAAATATTTGGGGGATAGGCATCGAGATATTAGGCATAGTGCCACCGTTTTGGGAAGCATATGCGGTCATGGTCATTGTAGTCATGCTCTTTACCTCTTCGTACCGGGATGGGGGGTAAATTGTGGAGTCTGAAGACGATAGATCCCTATCGGCACCAACATCCCGCGTAGTTGGAGAGTCAGGACGTCTTGGAGGCGAGCCTCGAGGAGCGACAAGCGTTCCTGAGAGTGCAGTAACTAATGCTTCATGATGTCAGTAATAAGGGTGGCTATTGTCCACGATATACACATACCAACTAGGATTGCGAGACCAAGCGCAGGAAGCGTCGTCCTAAATACCAGTCCGGTTGTCTTCATGCCTAATAGAAGTACCACGCTCATCTGGGGTAGTTAGCATTGCAAGAGACGTATGAAAATAGCAAAACTAACCCCAATCCATATCGCTAGACCGATGGCAACCAGAGTAATACTCCTCTTGGGTGCCTGCCGGGTACCTGCTACGTCGTTTGTCGAGCCTATCGAAAAGATCCGGATAACAACCATAGCAAAAATGAGAAAATCTAGTGCGATGACGATGACGGCAACAGGTAACACTTTAGACACTGGCACGCAGGTGGGGTTAAACTCGCTCCCCGTGAGCCCTATGAACGCCATACCGACACCAAATCGGCCAAGAACGAAAACTTGTGCCACCATACTGACAACCATTTTCTTCTCTCCTCGCATTGCCCATACTAGGTACTGTTCGATAAAAACCCGTCCTAGCTGATCGAAGATAGACGAGAAGATTGCCGCAACTTGGCACGTGGTTGGCGCCGTGGGCTCGATGACAGTTGAGAGGAACTCGACCAGTGCCCAAACGGCAGAAGACGCGAGAAACAATATGAGGACCAGCCTCAGGCCGTCCCGAAAAATCGCTGAACCGTGGCCTATAACATACAACACCAGTGCAGCTGACGCCGCGTTGAACAATATACCGAAAAAGAAGGCACCCAGTAGGGCCTGCGTTGCTCCTGGGGTCGCCATTATGGCTGCAACACGGGTAGTATGGACCGGCAAGAGAATATAAAAGCCCACTCAATGGGTATTGTCAAAGTATTATAAAATATTAAGTTAGAAGCGAATCAGTCATGTTGACGCGGTATAAGGGAGTGTATTACGGCGCCATCGCGGTCGATACTGGCGATAGTAGGCCCAACGACACGAAGGAGAGGGAAAAAAGAAAGAGGCACGGCACGAACGTCCTGGAGATGCAAAGTATGGGAGTGGCAAGCATTCGGCATTAAGCGAGGGTTCTCGTTCTCTCTACCCACCTCTACAAACCTGGGCTCCCGCAATAGCGGATAAAAGTCTGTGTCCTCAAACATGGACCTTGCAGGGTGATGTTCGAGGTTTGTCGACTTGCTCCGCAAGTTCGTAAAGGCTAGATAGGTGATTGGGCAAAGGCACAAGGCTGATGGTCCCAAGACTGTGGTGGATTATCAACCCTTGTCAAGGGTGATGAGATTTGAAACCCAAGCCGTTACACTCAATAAGGGAAATTTCCAGGGTTCCTCTCTTTTTTCTTTTTTTTAGACCATGACTCCGAGTCATTTGATTGAAGAAACAACACCACTCGGCGGGACAGAGATCTCATTGACATCGGATTCGGTCGCACGAGTGGCTCGGCCGCACGATCCGGGGTTGACGAGACAAGAGAGGCTTGATGGAGGTGATAGATGTTTCCAGACGCTGTAGGCGATATCGAAACATTTCGCCTTCCGGTCTCTCGTATATCTATTGTGGATATAGGTCCCTCCTATTATATCTCAAGAGCAAGGAATCGCATATAATTCACTTCACATAACGAGTGATATATTGCATAGTCGACCTTCGGGAGCCGGTGGAACGCATTGACCCATATGACAATGATTATTAAGAGAATGGCTCATTCAGAGACGGAGAGCCGAGCCAAGCCTTTGGACAACGTCGGATAATAAAGTCTGGCTCATCCGGATGAGATCTTCATCTGCGACTTACATGGCAAGTTGTGAACTGCCAATCATACAACCACGAACCATGGGTATGTTGGGTTAAATGCGAATGTTGGTCTGTCGTTTTCCCGGAAAAGATGAGGAATTGAAATTTGGAAGCAACCCCATACTTAAACCTTAACCTTGGGTGACCTTGGCTGCCTTGGAAGCCGCCAAGTGGAGAAGCGGGACGCACAGAGCACTCCATGACAAATGGGGTCTAGTCCCAGGGGTAGGTACCATGGAGGTGTAACCATTTAACGTCTTGCTCCAGTCATTAGCGTTTGAATGACTTACATACAGATTGCATCCCACCGTACGGTACATCTTGACAGGTACCGTACATGCCGTACTATACCTCGCATAACCCCCTTACAAGTATGTACAAATATTATGTATGTAATTTCCAACCCCTATGTATGAGCGTCTTACCGTACATACGATAGATACATGTAGGTAAGCATCGGTTATGATCTTCTCCACTAAAGATGACATTATGAAGGAAGTCAACATCACGTTCGAGACTCGGTAAATTCGGGTGCAGTCATCCAATGTCATAGAAGACTTCACTTTCCTTTCACTTCCCTTCTCTACTGGATTACCACATTACCACATTGCCACATTGGTGAGCTCTTAGTAACTCTGGACCAATAGAAATGCTCAATTTAACTAGCCTGTGGTAATTCGACCCAGAAACAACATACAATACTGACATATTTATCACTTGGTACCCAATAGCCAGTAGTAAGGAATGAAGAATAACTCTAACAGGATGGACGGCTATCAGACGCCCGCCGTGTCCTCCAACTCAAACAGCACGAGGGCGTGGTTATTACCCGCGAGTGGTTTCTATATCCTTTCGGACGAGAGTTCAGGTATTGGAGCAGGAGAGTCCGGCAGCTCTGCGACAGGTTCCGACGACGGTAGCTCGCTTATGGAGCCTGTAATTCCAGGTCTCAATTCCTTTATCGTTATGCCCAGATTTTGCTGCATCTGCCGGACGTCGGATGACTTACGTGGACTGGGAATGGTAGACTGTGAGGGCGCTAAATCTTGTTAGCCCTTATAGACTCTTGACTTTAGTCGCCGAGGAGGTTATGATACCTGCATGGATAATGTCTTCACTCATTAGCTGGCGGGGGAATCCACTAATCGGTAGAGCTGTCTCCCCAGAGATATATGGAGAGACCTGCAGGCAGAGCGTTATTTTGATAGCTGTGTGCTCTTTGGTCGCATCGATCCGAATGGGTCCCATATCGAAATATCCTTGTTGATACATGTTGCGAATCGTAGCCTCCGTAAGGACAAGTTGCTGTGCAGCTGATCCAGGCATATCATCTTCAACCAGAAAATACGGCTCAAAACTTCCCTTCAAGCTTAACTTAAGGAAAGCTCCCAAACCTTTCATATTATCAGATGAATTCCGAAACCTGCAAAATATTGAACCTGAAAGCTATTAGCCCAGTGGCTTCAAAGGGCTTTGAGAACTCGCCTTTGCAAGTGTAGCCGGAGGGTGTCTGCTTCACTGAACCATCTTTCTCGAAAAAGAATGCGCTTGCTACCAACCGGTGGGCCACTTCTTTGATTTCGGCTATGTTCTGCTGCAGTACTTCCTCGGCTTCTCTCTCAACTTCATCGAGCCTTTGGATGTCATCAAATCTTGGCGCCCGTATATTGAGCTCGGGGGAAATACGGATATAACGACTGGTATCCTCGGCTGTCTCTAGCAGGTTAGATGAAGATCTTCGAGCCATAAATTGATCCCAGGTACGGCTGCGTTTCTGGTAGTCGGCAAGATTATCCATTGCTTCCGCTAACTTAGATGAGGATTTTCCAACTAGCTTTGCGGATGGCGTCGTTGTTTTACTCGAGCTATCTATGCCAAGACTGGATCGATCGCCTCGAAGCCTGTCCTCATTCCTTACAATACAGCCAGCGCCAACGGAAAGTACTATATCTGGAGGCGAGTTAGCCACGTCGCTCCAGATCAAATTCATCTCTTGGTGTGCCACCCAAACTGGGCAGGCTTGGCGCAGACCACCGTCGATATATTGGTTTCCAGTTTCCGTCTTCCGAAAAGGCTTGAAGTAAGGCGGCATGGCTGAGGTCGCTCGAGCACTTTAGGATGAATGTCAATTCGTCTCACTACGACCACATATGTTAGGTAGGTATGTATCTAGGTAGGTACTTACGCTTCCCAGATCTTCACTTCGTTGGAGGGCTCACTTGGACGTATAAACTCATAGGAGAGACCTAGACAATGTCAATGCTTGGTAGATAGCCATATTCATAAGACATACTCTGACTAAGGGGTTCGGGTCGATTATAATTGGAAAAAACTACCTCCTTATGTCCCAGGGCGGTAGTAGAGGTAACAGCGACTCTAGTTGGCATTTCATTCCGGGGTTGGACATTCCCAAAGAGGTTACGTTCTGAGAAGCTAGTCTTCAGTGCTTTCTCTAACGGTTTCGTTTTGTATATACTGCCATGATATGTGCTTGATAGATTGTCAAGGAGCGGTATACCCATCATTTCCCGGGGCGTGAAAGCTTCCGTATATAGGATTTTGAACTTTTTTATAGTCTCATCAATGGACCATCCATTAACCCCCAATCCAAGTGCTATAATACCGCCAGCGCTTCAGAAAAAGTTAGCAACTTACTATCCATATGGCCATCCATTTGACTTGCCTTGTGCCGATTATTAGATCGAAAAAAATCCGAATGGGTAATCTTGATCCTAACAAATCTTCGACGGCCTGGAGTACTTTCAGTTCTACGATTCCGTCGACCCCGCCGCTGCCTAATTATCAGAGCGCGACTATTGAGGATATCTTGATTATTCTCACCTATCAAGGCAAAGGACACGGACTCCAGCATGGGGCGGTTTGATTGTAATAACCCATGGCGGGTCAGCCATGATCTCGCGGACATGAAGCGGGCAGCGATTCAGCTCGACTGTGGTCCTCGATGTAGTACGCCCGTAGATCTTCACACATTCGAGACATAATATGTGACTACATGGCAGAACACATTCTGGCAGCCCTCTCAGACATGAGAAACAAGCAGAGTGGCTGACGAAGTCCACTGGGTTACCAAGAGTATTGTAGAAGTTGCTTATGCGCTCTCGGTGGAGGATTGAGGCAATTTGGACTGCATGAAGAAAGAGTCAGGTATTTGTCTATGGATATTAAAAGGGGGAGACCTGTTTTAATCTTCGAGGCTTCAAGGCACGGCCTCAAAAGCAGTTTCACGGGTGCAACGGGCAGCAGTAGACCTCGGAATCCAACTTACGGTCACTTCTTCCCGGAATCTTCTGACCTATTTCGTATGCAGCAGCCTGTATCTTGGTAAGGCTGTCTTGAATTAGGCGGTTCCACTCGGGAATAAATGTTGAATGATCGAAATTTGACTGGTATTTTCCATGGCCGATGATTTTGCCGTGTTCATTTTGGTGCCCCTTGGGATTATGCCCGGATAGCACATTACAGCAACGTCCTTGTCTATATGCCGGATTGAAGAAATTACAGGGCCAGTATAGGTTTGCGAAGGTATAGAGGGCTGACACACATAGTTGGGTATATGCATTACTCAGGAGCTGCTCGGCGGTGCCTTGATTGAAGATAGCCGTGAGTTATGTATGGCCTCTTACTAGGATTATTGGTTAACTAACCTAATCTGTGTTGGCGGACGGCGTCAAGCATTATACACGATGCTACCATGGGCGCCAATTTCAAAAATATTCTATTCGCGTCATTTCGAAGAACCAAGCTCCTTGCGTGGCTCTTCATAGATACAGCTAGACGCAGGATGTTACCCTCGAAACTGCGTGAGACGGGATTATGACGTAGGGCTTCCTTGACGAAGTCGAATGGCGATTCTAAATCTTTCGTAAAATGATCGTATGAGGCGTGGAGGTATAGTTGGAGCATCTCTGCATTCGCTAGCATTCTTGCCTGTCTCTTTTTAAGGTGCGAGTCGGAACAACGCTTCTTGATCAAATCGAAAAGAGTCGCTGCTTGTTGGTCCAGTAGCATATATGATCCTTGACGCGGAACTCTGACAACAGTGACAGAAGCGTAACACTGGCTAAGGAGATCTTCGGTGCTGTTTATCTCCTTGCCTTGTTTACGCCAGGCCCGCACATACTCATCAAGCGCTGGCTCTCGTGAGATAGCGTCTTGAATAGCTGACATGAGCTTATTAGTTGCGATTTCCACATCCCATTCCTTTTCATCGACATCTTCTGTTGCGTTAAGCACTACAATTGCATGGGGAAGGGTTGGCTGATTAAGTGATTTGTCAACCGAGGTTGCACCCCAACTCACGAGCTTGTCAAGAACAGTAGATTCAAACGACCTTGAAGTATGAGTAGCACTTTCAAACAGTCGTAGGTCATATCACCTACCTTGGGTTCCGTAGCACGAACACTACTACATCAGAAAACGTATATAGAATTCTTGGATATAGTTGGGAGACCGTATACTCCCTCTTTTGCGTCTGTGGGCTATTCGCCCAAGTAATATACCTCTGCGAGCTGTACCTCGATGGTGGGAGCTTATTTATTCTCGCCTGGGAAGGACATGCGTATTCTGAATTTCTGCACCCTATGTTACCTTCTCTGTTTGTATCCTGCTGAAAATATCTGAGAGCTTTAGGCATTGCCTCACCGCCATTAAGGCCTTCGCAATCTATAAATAGCAATGGAGTATCAGTGAAGAGAGTCGAGGGATCTGTATAGAGGTGAACGTCTGCCGTTGTTGGGATATAATCATTGCTTGAAGACGTGACAGGAGTATGATAATTCGAGGTCTCCGGGGAGTGTAGATCCTGACGGTCCATGAGAAGCTTGATTAACGTGCTCTTCCCTGCTCCTGCTTCCCAGTCAGTCCAAGTTGCATAAGGAATGAATAGACGCAGGCACGATTAAGGAATATGTTGCCCGAGACGCTTATTGGGAAGAGAGAAGACGTAGCACGTAGCACCTTAAGCGATCCCAAAAAGCGTGCTCGAATAACTTAGTTAAAAACTCCAGGGATAGTATTACTTACCTGTTTCCCCTATGAATGAGACGAGCTGGGGATATCGATCGGTGGTACCAACCACATGGCTTTCGCTCATGATTGCAGCCAACCTTCCATAATCTTGGAAGATAGGATGCCCGGAAGAATCACGACCGAAGCCGAACCATGTTGTCTCTCGGTCTCTGGCTAGCTCGACCTCATGATCCGTCCCCGTTCGTAATGGTTCGAAAATTTGACGGAGCCGCTGAATTACCACTAGGTCGGCTTTCTCATGAGGCTTACCTCCCCCTATTTATAGACTAATTTAGTAGCAAAATCTCGGGTTTCCTATGCCTGGCATGTTGAACAAAGTTGCCTTCAAGCATATGCTTAATGAAGGTGTCATGGTATTGTATATGATATAGAGTGAGTTTGGCTATAGGGTACTTACAGCCAACGGCTCCAGGTAAATGAAGTACCCATTTCGACCAGCAAGGGTCACAAAATGCTAGACTATTACACTGAATACATGTGAAAATCTTCACTGAGGCTGTAGAGCATGTTTGACAACGCTGTGAGAGTAAGGTGTGTCCTTGAACCGAGACACTGGCCATCTCATCCGCGGATAAGTACGTGCTCGAAAGTAACGAATGTCAGGTACGAAGCTAGTTAACTGCGTGGTGTTTTGGATAATGGCAACTCGGTCATGGACGAGGAGGTGAACATCTTTCTTCGAATAGGTTTTCCTTAATAAGCCACAGTCAGGAGGAGTGACAAAAATAATTTAAGCCGTTTGGGGGCGGCTGGAAAAGACCGGTTCAACTAACCAATAGATATTCTTGGTAGGATCAACTTGACCGGTTAGCTGCAGCTTGAGGTAACCTGGGTCAATTATGTGGTCCTAATCTGATATATATTCTACGTATGTTTTAGCAGGAAAATCTTGGCAGTAATATCCAGGTCGGAAAACGATCATCCAGGGGGGTACCTAGTAAAGAGTCGTACGGCGCTAAAGAATGGTTAATGTGACCGGTTGAAGCTCAGCTGCTTATTTATCTTCCTATCTAGCAGCGGTGGTCTAAGCCCAACTTATTCCGTATCTAAATTTGTGTAACAGAAGATAGTGTATACGAGGACCTTAAAAGTGATAAATTCGGGTATTGCATGTCCAATAGAAATTTCTCGTGCTAAATATTAGCCAAAAGAAGTTCTAGGTTTGATTACGGGAATGGGCCTTAGGTGGCCAACTTTAGAATATCTGATATGTAAGAAGGCCTCGTTGGTAACTCAAAGTGCTCATGAAAACGCGCCTCGCTAGTCACTGCCTTTTAGCTTTTCTTGTTAAGTGGCATTGTTATATCTAAGGTACCTAGGTAGGTACCTAAGCTATAGTATGGAAGTTAAGCGAAAAAAAGGCACCTTTGTCGACCGGTTAAACAACGAAATATGGTCACAGTAGATTCTTGCATACCTATGGTAGTATCTAGAGGGAGCTTCTGTAGTTGGAAAATAGAGCGGTCAAATTTTACAGACACGTATAGTATAATATTGACTTGGATCGAAAGCTTAGAGGGCACAGAATGATATACCGGGATCTTGGTACCTGGATCTTCTCCGGTGGGAAATGTCGCGTATTTATGGAGTTCGAGGCGGAGCCAATTCGGCATGCTGTTTGGTAACTGGCGGAAACTTGCAGCGGCGGCGGCACGGCAGTGGACAGGGTGTGCTGATCTTACCCGATGATGGACATGACGACGTGGTAGGCGGCGCCGAGGGTACCGGAATGGATAGGTGATGCCTTTTTGGGAGTTCACCTTTGCGAAGGAGAGCCGAGTTCGCAGGGGGGATAACTATGGAGCGGGTTCCGGAAGAGTTGGCAACAGTGAAGCCGGGTGTGGTACGCTACCGGCTTTGACTCGTAATGTTATCGCTCAATAAATAGACCAGGGTTTTACTTGCACTGGAACCACCTTATGAGATAATATACGGTAGGCCGAATAGGGACTTGGCAGCCGTCAATTTATTAGATTTACCGAAGTAAGTCGTCCTTGATTTTTGCCCCGTAATAATCTGGAGCTACATATTGGTGGCAACATAGAACCTAAAACGGCGGGAATATTGCCTCGACGATTCTTATATCCTTTTAAACTTGGGAATCAAACTCCTTCACCTTAGTAATGTAGAATGAGGTACGTAAAATACGATAAAGTCGTACTCAATGGGGGCCAAGCTCGGTAATCAAACCCGGTAGGACATACCAATCTTAGATTAAGGGATCAGCACACTTATGGCGTGCATCCCGTACTATATCCGCGAGGAGCGAAGAGGACGGCGAATAGTGGAGGGGTATTTGGAAAAGAGAAGGAAAAAAAAAAGAAACTCTTATCAAGGTCCTCTTGATTCATTGTATAATACTTGTGAGATTGCCTACGTTCTCTACTAGTCTTAAAATCTATATTCACGTCTCCTCTTACTTGTCTATTTTACGGCTTACTTGACGGGAATCTTAGTTCCGCCTGGAGTTTAACAATGTGTCAGATGTATAACGGCACAACTCTAAGATGGGATGACCATTACCGCTGGTTGGACAGGAGCGTAGATAAGCCAAATAAAATCTTGAGAGATCGTCACTGTGGATTCAAATGCTTACGTAGGTATCATATGTATCAAGCCCCAGTTGCCAACTTCCATATCTGCTTTGCCAAATATGAAAAGTTGGCTCCGTGGATGCCGTAGGTTCCGTGAAGAAGGTCTACGAGTCTAAGGCTGGTGTAATTCGCGTAGGTGTAGCGTACGCCTCCTGGAACGGTTTGAATCTCGGGATCTCCTTGTAAGATGCCTACATGTACCGTAGACAGTCGAGCACTTTGCGCTAAGCTGATCTCATAGCTTGGTACCTACATAAACTACCAGACACTAATTACATTATGTATCGAGTGCAGTATGTATGTACATGTACAGATGGTAGATTGAATTAGTCTTCCCCACATCAAGGACCCGTCCCGCGGGGAGGTCTCTTGCACCTTTTTTTTTTCCCCCTCAAAGCACAATTAGGAGCTCTTTACCGAAGCGGGACCCACTGTACTTATACGCCATTACTGTACTACTGCATGTACTTATAGACTTACTTGTATAGTGTAGAGTAGATACATGTACATGTAGCTCAGATCCACGGGGTGCCCTAAATCAATCTGGTTCGGTACATGGACGCATCCCACGCACCCGGCGTCACGGTCTGGATATTTCTAGCCTTTACTGTCGTCCGACTCAGGGCGAAACAGCTTCCCTACTCAAGTCATGGGATCATGGGCAGATCCTTTCTACATATTCGAACTTAGTCTGACTGCTTCTTAACGTCGATCAATCCTGGTATTATCCACCACACACAAGACAAATAGCTCATGTTACAACATGTCCAGCATCGAGCATCTACAAGGATGTATGCACTTCCGAGAGACGCGCGTAATACGGAATATAGCATATGTTTGTATGCCCGCCCATGCGTCGTGTAGCAGATCTAACATCTATCTACACTAATCTACCGGGGAACGAGGCTACAAAGCTTCAATTGTGACGGACAGAGCCGCAAATCGGAGTTTTCGACTAAAATAAGATAGTCTGGGCATTGACTGATTACCGTTTATTACACGTTACCAACTGCTACGTGTTTGAAATTCCTGAATGTTAGGGAATTCATGGGCGACGATTCATTCTTTTTAGCCTCAACAATGTGACCAGTGCTTATAATAACACCAACAATGTGTAGCACTACACTATTGTCAATTATAATAATACCTTTTGGTTGAGAGTTGAGGTGTGGGAAGTGTGGGGGATTTTGGTCACCTGGACAAATATTTTTTTAAAAAAAGGATAGAGATTAATCTCGTCTTAATGCTACCACCGAGACTCCGAGAGGCCAAGTTGGGGATTCTCACGATGATTTCGCCCCTCCTCACAAGGAAAGAAGAAGAAAAATCAAAAGCTAACCGATGCGGAGTCAACTAGACCCCACGGATCTGAGGTATATTTGACGCATAATCTCCGCGTGCGTCGGGTACGCTTACTGGGGCAACCCCAGAGAATATTTACCCCTAGGAAGGGACAAGTATCGTGAACATTTCGGCGGTGTGGCCTTGCGTGTCCGCTTATCTAGCCTTCAATATATTTATACGTCGTTTTATTTTATCACCTGATAGCAATAAATATTTGTAAGCTGCAGGTCCGATTAGAAACCTACTTCTCCGCAGGCTTGCCCGTGTTAAAACGGTTTCAGAACAACATTCGAGCGCCAATTTCTATCTTATTAGGTACCTAGGTAGGTTAGGTATATCCGCGAACGCAAGGAGCCCGCACTCAGATTGAGCGATTCCTATCAACGTTGGTTGAGTATAAAGCTAAATGATAGCAACAACTTGGAACAAGCTTAAGCCATGTCAAGTCCAGCTTAAGTGTGAGCGGCGAACGGCCCTAAAATGGAAAGATGGCTTATGGTGCGTACACTAGGTAGTGGATGTATGTAGAACACGGTAGCTTCAGCGACACCGAAGGGGAGTTAGGAGAGAGTAGGTATTATTAAGTCGTATGTACATAGGTCATAGGTATGTATTACTACAGAACAGCTGAAAACCCCCACGCCGAGTGATCTAATTCGAAGGCGGCTCGGATAAATATAGTAGGTTAGACCTTTTTTGCATAATAATGAGATAATGTTGTGCGCGACAATACCTATAATGGTATCTTAATTATTCATTGTTATTTTTTTTTTTTTTTTTTTTCAAGAGGTAGGTATGAAGTTAAATAAGGTTAGGTAGTTTCGAAATTCTTTAGAATAGAGCTGGAAGGCTCTAAACAAGGGAGCTAAAACATAAGCTAATAAATGGCAACCCGCGTCCATTCGGCCTGCATGCCGGACCCGCAGCCCCATCCATAGATGAGCTTTCAATTTTTGGCCCCGTCGGGTCGGTTTTATAGATAGGCTTGGCGGCAGCTAGGCGTTCGCTTGGCAGTTTGCTATTGCATTAGAGCAGCATAATACGGGGCCAACCAGGCTAATCAAGCTACCCTTGATTGACATACCAAGAAAGATTTTCAATTCTAGTCTGCCCTGTCCCGCAATCCTCTCTCTCTTTATTCTCTGCCAATTTCTAACTTCACCTGCAATGTTATAATAAGTGGATGTATGTATGTAGTGTGTATGCAATACATACACATAGGTACCTACCTACCTACATACCTACATACTTACCTACATATACACATACACACGGATACATACACCCTAGAACAGCTGGATGGCGTAATATTATGTACATACATCCATATATGTATTATGGATAATGCACAGTGGTATTTGTACCTGTCGGAGTTAGCGAAACTAAATACTTTAGATCAACAGGGACCTACGGGTACGGTAGTGCACTAGAAGAACGGTGTATGGGTTGGCTGCTGACCCAGATTGCAAAAGAATTCTTTCGTAAAAAGGGGAAAGAAGAGTGCAAGTCATGACACAAGTGTCAGAAAAGAAAAGTCCACATTTTGTTGACAAAAGGGAGTAATTAGCGATAACGAGCAAGTAGAAAAGGCCTCTCTCGCAACCGTTGCTTTCATCCATTGTTGCTTCTTCCTCCTCATTGATCTTCCATTATCTCCCCAATTCTACTTAAGCTTTTCCGTGGCTCACCACAAATTATCGTGAAACCGGTCCAGCTTGTATAGTTGCTCAGACCAACAATTGCATAAGCTGAAGCACAAACTCATCTCATTATTTCTACTACAGAGCCCCTGTTCCAGAACTCCTCTAGACAATCCACGAGACATTTTTTTGGGCTCCCCACAGTTAACTGGATTACTGCCCTTAGGGTCTAGGCCAACGGTCAGACGAAAAAAAAAAAGGGCTCCTTAAAGCTTTGAGCACACAGAACCAGAGTAATATTTATTTATTTTTTACTCTACTTCGTGACTTGCGGTACTAGTTCACGAAATAAACCCAGCTTCCAATTAAACACAAGTCGTCTTGTGACCTCGAAATCTCACACAACCCTGGAACTGGGATTTCTCACAGCGCTCCCCCCGATTTCGGATTTCTCTATTCCTTTTGCCATCCCCTGGAAACCTGAACAATTCCCATAAATTGAAAAGGCTTACCTGTCCACCCCCAACCGACAAAGTCGCTCGCTGCTTCGTCACTCGATAGAGTTTCTGGTAACCTCAGGACGACTCAAACCTCAACCCGCACATCAAACCCCTTTCTGTCCGAACACTACGGCAACCTATTTCTTGGGGGTAACCTTTCCACATAAACATATACCATTTCCCACCTAAGTCAATATTTACTACACATTCGCAAAAATGTCCGGTCGCTCAGCACTCCGCATCACCAGAGCTGTGGCTCCTTTACTCTCCAACTCTTCTCGCGCGTCCGCACCCATCCCCAGAGCTTTCCCTGCCGCTCAACGAGCCTTTAGCCTGTCGTCTGCTCGTGCTAAAAGCGATGTGGTACGAGAGACCGAAATTCCAGTATCCGTATACTCGCCGGACTCCAATGGCGCTGCTGGTTCCACAAGCGACCACTTTAGCATTCCCGTCAACCGCGACGATGCTAAGCCGAAGCCATTCCCTCCCGAGGAGGATACCGATGTGTTCCCTTTGAACAAGACCGTCTACCGCCAGATGCCTCCCACGATGCAGAAGATGAGCATAATGGACAAGGTTGTCATTGTCACTGGGTAAGCCTTGACCGCTGTATTCAATACTACTGATCTGAAAGGATTCGCTGACAATCCCTTAATACAGAGGAGCTCGGGGCCTCGGAAACCACATGGCCCGCGCCTGTGCTGAGGCCGGTGCCAAGGCCCTGGTGATCTTCGATGCAAACCAGGAATTGGGCGATGAGGCGGCTGCCATCCTGCACCAGAAGACTCAACTCCCTGTTTCCTTCTTCAAGGTCGACGTTCGTGATGGGGCGGCTATCAACGCTGCCGTCGACTCGGTTGTTGAGACCTACGGCGCGCCCGATGTGCTGATCAACAGCGCTGGTATCGCCGATTCCAACATCAAGGCTGAGACCTACGACCCGGCCATGTTCCGTCGTTTGATCGACATCAATTTGACTGGCTCGTTCCTGATGAGCCAAGCTGTTGGACGTGCGATGATGGCAGCTGGCAAGCCCGGATCTATCGTTCTCGTCGCCAGCATGAGTGGTAGCATCGTCAACTACCCGCAAGAGCAGTCTTGCTACAACGCCTCCAAGGCTGGTGTGATCCAATTTGGCAAGTCAATCGCCGCTGAGTGGGCCAAGTACAACATCCGCGTCAATTGCATCTCCCCAGGCTATATGGACACCGCTCTGAACCGTGTTCCAGCCCTCGAGGCCCAGAAGAAAATCTGGAGATCCTTGACACCCCAGGCCCGCCTGGGCAATGTCGACGAGCTTAACGGCCTCTGCGTTTTCCTCGCGAGCGATGCCAGCAGCTTCATGACTGGTGCCAATGTTGCTATTGACGGTGGTTACACTTGCTACTAAGCTACTCTACTCAACCTGCCTAGCTTTCAAACCTCGATGCGATGCGTTGAGATGACTAGTATACGGCATGGAGTGTTCGCAGTATTGCGGCTCTGGTCTTTTAACCGGAGTCTGTGTACTACGTAGCAGCATTAGGTAGTTTGGGGTTGAGGGCATACGAAATGTGTGTCTCATCCGATGCGGGGACCCTATGACACAGCCCTCGAGTGTGGTTACGTTGCGTTATGGCATTGCGAGGAATTTTAATTGAGATGTCACCGAAATATTCTGGCCACCCACACCGGCAATACATACATGTGGACAGGGCCTCTTTACCGAAATTTCTCGTTCAGTCGTCTCCATCACTGGTCCGTACCGGGTGTGTCGCACACCATTTACCTCTTACACCTAGGCACGTATCCGGAAGCCCTCCATATGTACGTCCTGCACGGACTTGGTCAGGTTCTACGGCAGCTTCACGGACGTGGGTTCCTAATGTTCTAGTTTTCTTTTCCTTGCCAGGTTTATTGTTTTTGCGGAATGATGCAGTCCTCTACGTGCGGCATAGACTTTACTTAATCATAGGGATCTGGAGTCAGTTCGCATCACGGGTTGAAAAGTGGGAAATCGGGGGTTGAGATACCATATACCATCATAGAGGGGAAAAGAATATTTGGTTTTGGTTTTTTTCCGAGCGAAAATCAGGAAGTGTTCTTAGAGATTAGACTACCCTCTGGTGGACTCCTCGGGCCTGACTACGGAGGGAATACAACTAAGATACGGACGGTCACAGACTAGAACTAACCTCTACCTCGCCTGCTTCAAACCGGCGCGTTTAAGAATAGAATAGAATAGAAGGAATATGCTTCTTCTACCGTAAACGGCCTACTTGACTTTCAATTATGTGTGTGCGCATGTGTTTTGGCTCTAGTCATCAGGGCCGCTCATTGAATTGGGTGTGTTCTTATATTCTTTCGGGAAGGACGAAATCCCTAAGTAGATAGGTTAGGTAGGTATGTATTAAATTTGGATCGAAACATATACACACATGTGCGCGCGTGTCTTGACCAGGGAAAGTGAGGCTATACATCATTTTAAATTCTTGTTTTGATCTTCAGTCGTCTTAATCAAAACTTGACATTTGAAGCGGCTTCCTCGCCTATCCAGTCCCTATGCTTCCCCTATTGAACTGGATTCTTTCACCAGATTTCTTCAAGCCAAACTGGATACCTAGACGAGAATAAACTTTCTATCCTCGCCGTCTTCCTTATCTAAGCCAATTTCAGCTCGTAGACCGAGAATACAACTGATAGACACCTTGAAGATACCGAACGTGGGATTTCCTGGAAGGCAGGCGAGCTCCTATTTCTTGGTTGGGTACAAAAATCTATGAATTTAAGGGAAGCCAACCGTTTTGAATTCCTAGTTGGCGCTGCGTTAGCTATTCTTGTATTATCCGATCCTCTAATCCTCAACTTAGGACAAACCATAAGCTAACGATTGACCAACTAGAAAAAGCTCTTAGTAAGAAACTCACATATAGATATCCCAAGGTCCTGACTTCGTAGCAGCTGAGAATTTACTTGTCTCGCTGCTCAAGGGGCACATTAATGCAGATATCCAGGTGATGCGAGTTAGTCTTTGGGCGATGCCCTTCAAAGGGGGGGTATTTCATACGACCATGCTTCAAAGGCACTCGTTTCGTCTAGCTCATCTCTAGTGTCCCAAGGAGGTCGTCCAAAAGGAGGTATCGTCTCGTTATGTACAAATATAGGGCAACCGTTTAAGGAAAATTGGTCCTTGATCAGCTGCCAGCCCATGTTTTACCTTTCCTTCTCATCTTCCGTGACCTCCATGTGGACTTGAGCAATAATAGCGTAATCACTCTATGGGCAGAGATATAGCAAAATACCTTGGTAGTCGTTGTCCCCGGTTTGTTGTACTCCTGATTTTTTTTCTCCTTTCAGTTGTCGCACTTATTCAAACCTCCCGGAGTATCGTAATTATTCCAACGCCTCCTAAATGTCACGTCATCATTGGTGGGTACTTCATTGGCCCTTGTTAGCCTTCTCCTCCAGTCGAGCTTCCCTGGCGGCTCGAACAAGCGGCGATAAAGAGGAGAGATCCACACATGTTTTCATGAAATCATGCTGTAGTCAAGTTTAGTTTCCCAAAGTCCTTGACTGAAATATAAAAGGGGAGGTTACATACCCGAAGCAGATCGTGCGCGCTCGCTCTCTTCTCCGGATCCACCTTCAAGGCAAAGTATAGGAAATCCCGGAATACAGGAGATAAGTTATGCTCTTCCTTGATTTGCGGTGTACCATTCGTAGCGATTAGCCACAAAGCACGGAGAGGCGATTCGGTCAGATATGGTGGCTCTCCTTCGATCATCTCAATAGCCATGATACCCAGAGACCATATGTCAACTTTCCTTCCGTACTCCTTTCTCGTAACGACTTCAGGCGCCATCCAATACGGAGTACCAACCATAGTAGTTCGTTTATTATGTGCCTCGTTGATTTGAGCACAGAAACCGAAATCGGCTGTAAAAGAAGATCATTAGAAGGGTGTCCCTGTGTTTTTAAATTGGGGGTAGAGACTTACTGAGCTTAATATTACCGTCTAAAGATAATAGGATGTTGTCAGACTTTATGTCCCTGTGGATAACTCCCTTAGAATGTAAATGCTGAAGACCTTTCAATGTTTCCCTGCAGACTGAAGCAATCTGTCCTTCCGTCATTATATTAAAAGTAACCACGTCGGTTAGACTGCCTCCTTCCATGTACTCCATGATAACCCATAACTCGCCGCCACATAGGTAGCTGTCAATGAAGTTGACAATGTTAGGGTGTGAACTCTCTTTCATGACCAGAATTTCATTGATGATTAAATCCTTCTTTGGTTGCTGTTCAAGATTCATCTGCTTAATAGCTACTAGTCGGTTCGATCCTCTTTCATGGCCGGTGTAGACGCCTCCAGATGCGCCTTGACCAATCTTGGTGAAACCACGATAAAGCTCGCGAGGGTCTCCTTCGGAGCAGATGCGTTTGAGAGCTGCTGCTACATCTATGCTGGTACTTTGCCGCGGTCGGTTGCGGGGACGCGACTGCTGTGCTGGAGGGCCTACGCGTCCAGGATGAGCCCCGCCGCTAGCACCATTCGCCTCCGGCGCGCGACCAATCTGGTGCTGCGAGCTCGAAGGCATCGGCTGCGCGGTAGGTTGCTTGGTACTCGCAGACCTGCCAAGCTGCCCTTTCATAGCAGCCTGGGCTTGGGCCATGGCCTGTTCCTGCTGCTGCTGCATCAGTTGTTGTTGATACGCTGCCTGGATGGCAGGCGATGGTTGGCCGGCAGGTGTATAAGGTTGCGTTCCGTTGACTCGTGAGTTCGATCTCGATCGATGCTCTTCGGGGAGCATAGGAACACTGTCCTTTGGTGGTGGAGCATGAGAACTTGTCGAGTGGGCATCCTCACCGGCTTGAGCCATGCCAATGCCCGAGTCCTTGGTGGCGTAGGGTAGTTGTTGAGCGGCTCGCGTCTGCAAGGAGACGGGGGGTTTCGGCGCGGGTCGGCTAGGTTGCAAGTTGGGATGGTCCTTGATGGAATGTAGCGCCGGACTCTTCCCGGGCACGGGTACCGGAGGGGGTGCGCGGGGGTTCTCGAAGGTGCCTTCATTATTCACGATTGGAAATCTCGGACTTGCTGGTGGACTGATCATAGGTGACATACCCGCATAATTTGATGCATACATGCCGGGGGATGTTGCCATTCCACCAGAAGGGGTGCGCAGTTCAGGAGCCCTCACATCGTGGAATTTCTCCAGGACCTGATCTTCGTGCGGCTTTTCTGTAGTTTCCTTGTAGAATGTAACAATATCTGCAATCATCTGCGGGTTTTCCCTTCGAGCATTCTCTGGGATACCACTCTCGTTGATCAAGCGTTGCCATTCTTTCGGTAAACCCTGCAAGAAAAAGTTAGTAATGCGAGGAACCTGAGGCTTACTCGAAGAACGAGTCCAAACCGGGTTGAGACTAACAGTGAATTGACCTGTAGAGCTATCGTAACCGACATGGGTGACGTGAACTGGATTTTCGGGCGCAGAGATGACAGGTTTCTTCGGTGACCCCACTAAGGTGCTCATAAGGCCTGAGAAGCCCGACTTTTTCCGCAAGACGCCAGGACCCTTGAGTTCTTTGCCCTCATCCGAATATCGTTTCGGCGGGACGACTTGGGTCTCGTTGACGCGCGCACCATGGGACTTCTCCGACATGTTGGCGTCGAGGGCGGAGAAGCTAGCCGATTGTCGTAAGGGAGGACTCATTAGACGCGGGTCGGGACTCGAATTCGATGGTGGGGGTGGTGCGGGACGAGTATGTGTAGGATATTGATAAGTAGGCGACTTGGTAGCCTCGAAGTGATTCAGGATGAAGTTTCCGTCGAAAGGCGCACCGACAAATTCTTCAGGCGTCTGAGAGGAGAGGGGTTGATGAAGATAGGAATCAGACAAACGCTGATCTCCTTGTTGTTTCGAGTACCCAGTACCAGTACCGATACCAATACCTATGCCAATGCTGGTGCCAGTGCCAATGCCAATACCGGTACCAGTGCCGGCTCCAAGCACAGAACTGTCGACAGCGGCGGGGAATGTGTTGCCGGAGGACGAAGGCGAAGACAAGGCTAAGTGGTGATGATGAGAGGTCGAGGGAAAGTTGAGCACAGACGAGGAATGCGTGGTGTAATTGTTGTTGTTCGAGGTGGGAGGCGGATGACGGGGAGATGCGGAGGAGTTTGACGCGTTGTTAATGCCCACGTTAGTAGTGTTAGCAACGTTAGACGTTGTAATAGTAGCGGGAGTTCTGTGGGGAGCGCTTGGAGCTCGCCTCAGACTCGTGGAGCTCCGTTTGCTCTTGAGGGATTGGGCGTCAAAGCGACCATCAGCGGTGAGGGAGAAGCTGTGCCCGTGATGGTGAGATGGCGGCTTCTTAGTCAGTCTGTTGCGGCGTTGTTGTTGTTGTTGTTGTTGTTGTTGTTGTTGTTGTTGCTGCTGCACATTAACATTGACATTAGTACTGTGGCTGTCCATCTCTACCTTAAAGGTAGGTACAAGTATGGGGGGGGAAGAACAGAGTTTTAGTTTCCTGCTTATTTTTTTTTTGGAGGGGGGGTAGCGATTTTTTTTTTTAGTGACAATTAAAAGTGAAAACGGATGGGTCGAACGATGAAACCATGGCTGACAAGACTAGAGAAAACACCCGACCTTGATGTAAAGGATACAGGTTTAGGGAGGGGCGCGCCAGGTTGCAGGTGTTTTGTTTTTATTCCTACCAGTTATCGCTCCCTTCTTTTTTTTTGTCTAATTGATCCAAGTATTTTTGGGTGGTTATCTTTAAGAGGTTCACTACCTACCAATCTATCCTATTTCTTCTATTTCTAGCATGGGATAACAGGTTGATTATTCCACTAATGGGTAAGGTCGGAACTAGGAAATTTGGGAACTAGTGAACTACCAGGGGGGTGCGTGCGTAGTAGTATCATGAGAAAAGTGCAATGGGATTGATTGAGGCTAGAGCGAGGAAGGAAAGAATTGAGAAAAAAAAAGGGTGAGAGTTCGTTCGTCACAAAAACAAATATCAGTTGGAGCCTTTTCCCTCCTTCCTACCTTAATTCACCTTCCCATTCGTTCTTTTGCAATAAGGGTTGAGGTGTCTCCTCGAATCAATGGAAGGCACCGTCGAGTAATGAGTATATACATGTACATCAAGCAGGTGTACGGTAAATCAATTAGGGCGGGTCAATGTGTCGCGATACGTTAGTTTGGGGTAAAGGTAAGTATCTACTCTCGCACATGGCGAGTAAGGTGGGCTGTCAACGGCGGGGGACAGTGCGGCAGTACGGAGACGCTAGCTTAAACTTTCCTTAAAGCCGTTAGTTGTCGAGTACCTACATAGGTATGTATAAAGAAACGCGTACAAAAAGAGAAATGTGCATAATCTCTTAATGCACAAATCATTTTATTGTAACAATCTCATACAACTTATGCTGTGAAATGTTACGGAGAATTTCCGTTACGCGATTGTGGCTTAGACTCGCCTTTTAGGTAATGAAACCAAACCGTCTATTATGCATAAGCTTGATAGCATAATAGTTTTTATGTCAGAGTTTTCACGGTTAATTATCACGTATAATACTTTGCTATTTAACTTCACTGATAATGCTGGAAATTGATGCTCGAATCTTTTATTGCAGTTCCTGTTTTTGCTCAGTAGTCACGGCGATGCTCAGAGCTTTAAATCTTCCTCGAGTTAGTTCTATGTTAGCAAAACATTCGAACCTCAACCGTTTAAACTATATACCGCGTACATCTTCCAATCGAATGCCTTCATTAGTCAATACGTCCTCATTCGTCACCCAACTTCCGAACTAGGCTGTCGATGTGCCAACCCGCTATCTTAACGCCACTGAAACATGCAGTTATATCATTCTGTTGAGACGGGTGTGACATTCACCGTCCTACAAGCGAGAACGCTGCTATTGTACGACGGCCCCAACCATGTATATGTTCGAAGTCGCTGTTTAGCGTAATGCCACCGGCGTCGAGTATGCCAGAGGGGCCATAATTTGTACACACCCAATTGTGGACTACTGCGCCATTCAACAATGGATATCAACTGCCGCCTAAGTGCTAAGCAACAGGAACATGTCGTGTAGTAAAGAGTATTCAATGGGAAATTGAGCCTCGAAGCCTTCAACTTCTATCAGCTGTTGGATCTCCGGAGGACAATTCGCTTTCTCATCCAGCAGTTTCCTCCATCATCTAACAATACGAGGTACGCCTACCAAGGCCGAAATCGCGGCTCGGGACTGTGCTGCGATATCCGCTGCTTCTGATACCGGGAAGCAAAAATTCATCATGTCGGCAAGAAGCCTAGGGCAACAAAGACGAGTATTTAAAATGCCCTGATATTGACTAGCGTTCTCTTCATACTTTGTAGATAGACTCAGTGTTTCATTCGCGAGGTCAGAAATCATGTTTGGCGCGATTCGATTCATAAGAGAATATGCGATCTCTTTGCTCAGTGATATTTCAATCGGCGAACCAGCAATTTATTAAAATTTTCTTCATAAATAAAGGAAAACCCAAGAGAGCCTATACATCTGCGCTGTTGGGTTACCTTAATGATGTTAAATGTATTCAAGCTAAAAGAGAGTCCACCTCTATGTGGACTGACTTCCATGTACTTAAATCAGCCTCGACGAAAAGCATTGCCCTTATTAGCACGAGGCTAACCGTATCGAAGCTCGGAGAATGGGAGCTCGGCACCGGGAGGCCTTGACAATAGCTCGAAGGTGAAGAGCAAAGCAATTCTTTCCTGGTAACTAAATATTTAGCACTGGCCCTAATTTGACATATAACTACACAATGAAGTGTGCCCAGAGCCTAAACAATAATTTATATATTAGAATTATAGTAAATAATGACTTCAGGGTCGACACAATGGATATAGGACCCCAAGAGGTCGATTTCGTCACCTAGAAGCGAACGGCGTCCCGCAAGGGTCAATCGTCTTTTATCTTGCAGTTAGACGGACTTTGAGTTTGGCAATGTATCTACTCTAGTCTCTAGTGATTTCCGACTCGTCCATTGCAGGATCCCGGACGCCTTTCCATTGGGAAGCACGGCTGCAGCGTGATTCGCTGATTCCGGGGCTTTCCAGTGTGACCAGTGACTATTGAAGCAAAGGTGATCCTACGATTTTTAGGTACTTGGGTGAGAAGAATCGTCGTCGATAAACTGGGAATCGGGAACATTATATTAGCCTCCCTACCTACAAGTAATGCTACAAAGTCAAGTAGTAGGTCGGTGACATACTCTTAAGACAGGACATTTATGGATATTTGAGGCTGGTAGCAGCCGAGAAGTGGCATCTTGCTCTGTAGCCCCCCTTCAATAAGGCTCATATTTATGAGGAAACGCAGAAAATATATATATCTTATTTACATCTAACTTCTATATCAAACTACCCATATAAGAATAATTCTTTTGCATATAGGTAAATAAATTGAGAAAGAACATATTGGTGCCATAGTTATATATGTATAAGCTATGGCGTGCGCTAAAGCCGGTATATAGAACCGCTTATGCGACTAATATAGGTTAGCATCTTATAAGCTGAATGCACATCTGTTTGCCGTCTTGGGCGGGTGAGTCTACATGTATTGGCCGCATTATACCTGGAGTCGTACCCAAATCTTAAGGCTGCCATACCACATGTGCCTACACTTTTGATAAATGCGGTATCTCAACATGTTTCTAATATCCGCCGATACATTTCACATCCTCCAACCCATTAGGATGGTAATCTTACGTAGTTTTAAGTCAACCTCGATCATGGGTATAAAAGGCATGCGACGCCCATATCCACTTTACTCTTGTGAGGTTGTACACGATGGATGGCTTACCAAGCACTATAAGGCCGTGGATCGCCGTTCAGGCTAGGTAGCCCAACGACGTGCTTCAATTGAAGAATGACTGGCTACCATCAGGGCTACCTAGAGATGGAGAAGTCATGTTTAAAGTATCGTACGTGGCAACCAACCTTGGCGATATCAAATTGATGGTGATAAAGACAGTCTTCCTGCGCAAGAAAAAAAAATGTGTTATTACCAGTACGGATTTTGTAGGTCAAGTTATACCGTCTACCTCCACATCGGCGTTGGACGTTCAAATCGGCATGACCGTCGCTGGCATGATGCCTACGTTGAAGGTATTGCATGCTGTCAGAATGCTGGCTTACTACGTGGCGCTTCCCACTGACAAGGTCGCTGAGAAGCTTGAGGGTTGGGGGCGAGTTCGTCGCAACCGGTTTGCTAGACAAACAGGTGTTGTGCTATCGCGTGCTACCAACTTTTAAGGTAGCGATAATGTTTCAGCCAATGGCGCTAATGGTGATGTAGGCTCTCCTCTGATCCAAGCTCTTCACGACATGGGTCACAGGGTTAAGAACGGAGGCCCTAGCCCGAAAATTCGGTGCCAAAGCGGTACGTTTCTTCAAAATATCTGAACCCCGAAGGAATATGCCTTGGTATCGAAGCAGGACCCCTCGGAAATTTCAAGCTCGACAACTAGTAGACTATCATGCTTAAAGGAACCTAGGGAGGTTATAAATGTCTTCGGTAAACCGAGCGGGTTGTTAACATGGCATTCGAGATGGGCGACGCTGAGCTAGTAGACCCACTTGAAGATAAGATCAGTTAACACTACTAATCACCTCTACAAAAGCCCTTGAAAAGCTAATAATAAAAGAGCCGCAGTTTTATCAGCTACATATGCAGCTACAGTGCCTATGGTCGTATTACGATACGCTCTATTCATCATGTCTTGTTCGACTCTTCCCGACTTTCTGGAACCCGGCAGAAGGACGTCAGATTAAATGGCCCATGTACAAATAGTACTGTGATATACAGTACGTGATATTGCATAGTATTTTACAGTACTACTCGCACATGGGCCATTTAATCTGACGCTATTCTGCC